>QJPP01004671.1:0-110690 GCA_003996215.1 Jaltomata sinuosa
GTTAGGGGCGGAGGACATCCCTAAGACAGCATTGAGGACACGTTATGGCCATTATGAGTTCCTGGTGATGTCTTTTGGGTTGACTAATGCCCCCGCAGCCTTTATGAACTTGATGCACAGGGTTCTTGGCCCGTATTTGGACTTATTTGGGATAGTTTTTATAGACGACATCTTGGTATACTCGCATAGTAGGGATGAGCATGAGCAGCACTTGAGGGTTATACTCCAGACTTTGAGAGATCATCGGCTTTATGCCAAGTTCTCAAAGTGCGAGTTTTGGCTTGAGTCAGTTGCATTCCTAGGGTACGTGGTGTCTAAGGATGGGATTAGGGTTGATCCGGAAAAGATTTCAGCAGTTTGTGAGTGGCCTAGACCTACTACTATTACTGAGTTTCGCAGCTTTATTAGGTTAGCAGGTTACTACAGACGGTTCGTTGAGGGATTTTCTCCCATAGCAGCACCCTTGACTATGCTGACTAGGAAGGATGTCCCATTTTAGTGGTCGGATCAGTGTGAGGATAGCTTCCAGAGGCTTAAGGCCTTATTGACTTCAGCTCCAGTTTTGACTTTGCCGGTTGAGGGTCAGAGCTCCTCCATGTACTGTGATGCTTCTGGGGTTAGTCTTGGTTGTGTGTTGATGTAGCAGGGTTGTGTAATAGCATATGCATCGAGGCAGCTGAAGATTCACGAGCGCAACTACCCCACTCATGACTTAGAGTTGGCAGCGGTAGTTTTCGCGCTCAAGATCTGGAGGCATTACCTATATGGAGTTCACTGTGAGATCTTCACCGATCACCGTAGTCTTCAGTCTATCACGAGTCAGCGAGAGTTGAACTCGAGACAGAGGAGATGGGTCGAGTTACTGAAGGACTATGACTTCTCTAATCTGTATCATCCGGGCAAGGCAAACGTGGTAGCGGATGCCTTGAGCCGGAAGGCAGTGAGTATGGGTAGCCTAGCTTCTCTTTCAGTTTCAGAGCGACCATTGGCCTTGGACATCCAGTCCTTGGCTAACCGTTTGGTTAGGCTTGACTTGTCGGATCCTAGCAGAGTTCTCGCCAGTGTTGAGGTTCGTTCTACTTTGATTGATCAGATTCAGAGCCGTCAGTTTGAGGATCAGCAGTTGTGTGACCTTCGTGATCGGGTTGTTCAGGGGGAGACCAGTCGGGCTACTCTATATTCAGATGAGGTTCTGAGGTTTGATAGTCGCCTTTGTGTTCCGAGGATTAGTGATTTGATTCAGTTGATACTTCATGAGGCACATTGTACTAGATACTCCATTCACCCTGGTACAGCAAAGATGTATAGAGACTTGAGACAACTTTACTGGTGGAGTGGTATGAAGCGGGATATAGCGGATTTCGTATCTCGGTGCTTGAACTGTCAGCAGGTTAAGTTCGAGCACATGAGACCTGGTGGTTTGATGCAGCGACTTCCCATTCCTGAGTGGAAGTGGGAAAGGATTACTATGGACTTCATTATTGGTTTGCCTCGTACTTCTCATGGGTTTGATTCCATATGGGTGATTGTTGATAGGCTGACTAAGTCAGCACATTTCTTGTCGGTTCAGACTTCTTATGGTGCAGAGAGGTTAGCTCAGATCTACCTTCGTGAGATTGTTTGATTGCATGGGGTCCCAGCTTCTATTATTTCAAACCGCGACACTCAGTTCACATCTCAGTTTTGGAGGGCTATTCAGCGAGATTTGGGTACAGAGGTTCATCTTAGTACCGCTTTCCACCCTCAGACAGATGGCCAGTCCGAGAGGTCCATTCAGATTCTGGAGGACATGCTTCGGGCCTGTATTCTTGACTTTGGAGGTTCATGGGATCAGTTTATTCCCTTGGCAGAGTTTGCTTATAATAACAGCTTCCATTCGAGTATCGGCATGCCACCTTTTGAGGCTTTGTATGGAAGGCGTTGCAGATCACCGGTAGGTTGGTTTGATGGATTTAGTGCTGGGCCACAGAGCACAGATTTGCTTAGAGATTCCTTAGACCGAGTCCGAGTGATTCAGGACAGACTTCGGGCAGCTCAGAGCAGGCAGAAGAGTTATGCTGATCGTAGGCTTCGTGCCTTGGAGTTTAGTGTCGGTGACTTGGTATTTCTCCGTGTATCGCCCATGAAGGGCGTGATGAGATCTGGTAGGCGGGGCAAGCTTAGCCCCAGGTACATTGGGCCGTTTGAGATTCTTCAGAGGGTTGGTAGCGTTGCCTATCAGCTAGCCTTGCCTCCAATGTTTTCAGCTATACATCCTGTATTTCATGTTTCGATGTTGCGTCGGTATGTCCCAGATGAGTCTCATGTGTTGCAGTGGGATTCAGTTCATTTGGGTGAGGGTTTAGCCTTTGTTGAGGAGCCGGCAACTATTTTGGCCAGAGATGTCAGGAGATTGAGGTCTCGAGAGATCCCGGTGGTTAAGGTTCAGTCGAGGCACCGTCCAGTCGAGGAGGCTACCTGGGAGACCAAGAGATATATGCGGTCCCAATATCCGTAGCTATTTTAGCCTTCAGGTACCCCCTTGACCTTGACTTTCGAGGACGAAAGTCCTTTTTAGTAGTGGATGATGTAATGACCCTTCCGGTTATTTCTACGTATACATTTTCCTTGAACCGTTAGAGCTTGTTTTTAGAGGCCCCAAGTCACTTAAGGCTCATCAAGACCGGTATTTCGGTGTCGGGTCCATTTGTTTGGTCGCATTATAAGTTTTGAAGTCAAGCAAGTCGGCAAAAGTTATCGTAAGTTCTTTAATAAAATTTTCTGAACTTTTGGTAAAATGTATCGGAGCTTTTCTCTCAATATATAAAGAGTTAGAAGTCCCCCAAAATACTAAATCGAAGGTCTACGAGTCTAGTTTCCAACGCAAAAAACCTCACGTCCAACTGATCTCGGAGTAAAGAGTTATGACTGTTTTACCGCGGACTGTCAGGCAGAAAACGGGTTGCGAACCGGGTCGCGAACCGGGTCGGGTTAAACTCGATTTAAGCCTCAACTTCACGTTTTAAAATGCCATTTCAGTTTCGAAACAGTGAGAAAATATAAGGGAGAATTCCAAGAGAGTTCTTGAGTATCAAAATCATGGTTGGTGAATTGCGAGTCTAGGTTTGAGAACTTTATTAGCATCGCGCGTATATTTGAAAATATTTTATTTTAAAGTTGAATTTGGTAAAAAGTTATATTATTATTTCCTTTTCAAAATATTTTAAAGGTTTATGAAAAATATTTTTGTTACGATATAAGTGTATATGTATTTATTTTATAAGGTTTTTATACATTGTAATATTTTAACGGAGATAGTAAATTTAGTTATGCAAAAATTATTATTATAACATAGTAGGTTTTATTTGAAATAATTTTCTATGAATTATGGTATATTTAAAAAGTTATATTTATTATACCACGAATTTATGCAATACCCAAATATTTATATAACAGGGTGGGTGAAGATGTGTTAAACAACCCCACTTCCACGTGGAAGTGGAGGGGAGGACACACAATATCTCATACATGGTAGGCTGCCAAGTGTGCCTAATCACTTAAATAATTTGAACCAATTTCAATGTGAATTGCTGCCAAACTTTCATAATACTTCGTTGGAGCATAATTTTGGTGCAAAACTGCCACAGTGCATCATTCACTTGTCACATTAAAAGTTGAATCCAATAAGCAAGATCTTGATAATTTATTGGATCACCGAAAAGAAAATCAATTATCTACGTCAAGTTATTCAAGCCCAAATCCGATTCTGATTTAGTTTTGGATTTTCTCGGAGTGGTTCGAGCTTGGACATCATCTTAGCAGCTTGTCATCGGATGACAGGTAGGTTACGGTTTATTTTCCCTAGACTCCGCATATATAGAATAAAATTGTATTAATGGGCATCCTTGGGTTGGTTTATTAGGTTGGTACCACAGACCTCGATCGCTTTATTCATGTCCGCCTACATTTGTTCCTCTGTTGCTTGTAGTATTTGCCGATATATTTTATTTACCCTTGTTGTCCTGTGAGGCCTTGTTGACTCTGGAACATAGAAGGTGGGATTTTGGGAATGTCCGCGAGTCCCAGGCATAGAATTATCCTTCTAGGCTGGTTATGCTTGCTGAGTAGTTGTGGGCCTGTGCAGGGTCGATAGGTTGATTGTGAGCTGCTGGGCAGCTATTGTGTGTGATCATACCATTTCCATGCATATAAAGAGGTTTTATCCATGTTTTACTATGGTTTTGGCTTCGGGCCTACTGGCACTATTTTCTAAACCTTGCATGGCCCGGGGGGCCGTTTTTTATGGAAATAATTTGGAAATGGTTTGATTTAACTTGTGAATATTCCTGGATAAAAGGAAGTAAAATTATGTTTTAAATCACCAGTTTTTCGATTCACGCTAGACTCGACAGGGCCGGGGTGCTAGTTGAGTTTTCTTGCTACTTGAGATGATTTTAGCCTCGGTTGGACAGAGCACCTGAGATGACTTTTTACTGTTTAGACCCGGTTATGCCTGGGCACCCTTGGAGGGGTTTGTGAGACATTTTCCTACTACTTTAGTCCTGGACAGGGTCTGGGCATGCATGTTCGAGACTGGGTCTCTATCTTGATACCGGACTTGCTTCCGGACGATATGTTTTGATACTGAGTTTTAGTATGAGGTCTGGGACCTCCATGGACCTTGCCATCCGGGCCAGGGGCTACGGGCTGCGTGTGCCGGAGGAAGGGTATACGGTGGAGTAGAGGTATACGGGCAGTGTCCTTCCATGGAACCTACCTGCTGGGCCGGATCGGCGCCGGAGGAGGTACATACAGAGATACCATTTCACATGAGATCTTCATGCATAATATCATTCATTGTTTGAGGCTTCACCCTTGTTTGTTGATTGTTGATTGTATGCTCCGGTAGTATGGGATGCCGGAGGGTTTGTTTTAACTTGTTTATGTTCCTCGGTTGTATGGGCGGCCGGGGGACTGTAGGTAGACTTTTGCTATTCACTTACAGAATTGTTCTCTATTATGGATAAGTATGAGATTGGTTACTGCTAGACTATTAGTTTCTGGGTTTTGAGATTGATATAATTAGTTGAGTTTGATTCCTGTCTCTGAGCATGCCTATCATTACTCTTTCCCTCTTCTTACACTTGAGGTTACCAGTATACCGTCCATTTCGTAAACTTATTATGTATACACTGTTATTGCAAGGACCCCAGGTGCGTTATTTCTTACTTTCACCTGTGCCTATGGTGTGTATACTCTGCTTACTGGCCTCACATGTGGTTCTGTTGATTTCCCTCTGGGCTAGTTCCTGTGTACCTTTCGTTGATTTCTGTGACTGCTTGCTTCTATTCTGTCTGTTACTACGCTTTTATCTTATATGTGCCCAGTCGGCCTATGATACCTACTGGGTACCTTATGCTTCGCATTTGGTGCTCACCCCTACCCCCTGCATCTTTGGGTGCAGATCCTAGCGTGGGCCATCGCCGTTAGATCGCTATGATTCGTGCTTGGAGATCTGTTGGGGACTACTTCAGACTGAGGGTTAGCTCTTGGCGATCGGAGCTTAGCTTTAGTTTATCTTTTGCTTCATGTACTCTATTACCATTCAGAGACATCTGTATATATTGTTTTGGATTATTTGCACTCCATATATGTAGTTTGGGCTCTATACTATGATACCAGGTCTTGGGGTTTGGTTTAGTTTCCGCATATGTATATATTTATAGTCCTTTTATCTGTTCTATTCATCTTGTTCTCTTATTTGTTAGATAGTAGCCCATTACTAATTGTTTTGGGCTACGGGGATTGGTTCATCTACCGGGGGTTGTAGGTGCCATCATGACCGAGAAATTGGGTCGTGACAATAAATATCCTCACATTAGACTCCGTTGTCTTATGCAATATCGGATATGAATATACTCAACGCCAGACTCCATTGTCTCTGCGTGATAATAATAAATAAGCAAAGATATCCTCAATGTCAGACTTCACCATCTTACACGATATCGAATATAAATATGTTGAACGCCCGACTCTGTTGTCTTGGTATAATAATAAGGATGCATAAATATCTGTGGCATAAATATGCATGTGAAAATATCCTCAACGTGAGACTCTGTCATCTTACATGATCTCGGATATGAATTGTTTTGGGTCGATCCTGTGCACCAAGTGTGACTTAGGGACGCCTCTAAATGTCATCCTCTTTGAAATCGACCGGTAGAGGGAAATAATCTTCGCAGCAAATGGGTATTTGCGATATTTTATGATGATAGTCCTCACGACATGGTCCTTGTGACATGGTCCCTGCAACATGGTCTTCGCGACATGGTCCTTGTGATATGGTCTTTGTGACATGGTCCTTGTGACATGCAAATATGATAATGATGTTAATGATGGTGCAATGGCATGCGCAGCGGTTGCAGAAAACATCACCTTTGGTCTTTATGTTGTCATGTTGACTCCTTTGTATGTACCTGTGCTCAAGGCAAACGATTAGTAGACACAACGTCGCCCTTACTAGAGACCACAACCAAATTTGAAAAACTTAAAAGATGATGTTTATGAGGCTAATCTAAACAACTTTCATTTCAAATGTGAGTGAAATGGTTGTGGCCATTTTTGGGGACAGCCACAAATACCACTTCCAAACATCATTTGTTTGTAATGATTTCTGATTTGCTGGGGACTTGTGGAAAACGTCGTTGATCTCTCATTTGGTGCTTTACTTTTGAGGTTGGCCGCAGTGCCCTGATCTGCTTAGAGATTTGAGGATGCAGCCGATCTCTCTTTATCTGGTAGTTCCTGCAACTACAAGAAGATTTGTCTGTTTTAGGGACTTTTGTCTCTTTTGTCTCCTTCCACCGTTTTGGCTTTTTTTGCCAATTTAGAGGGTTTAGTCTTGTTGTGTTTCTTTGAACACATTGGATAACGAGGGACTTTCACTAATCTCTAACATACTTTTTAGGACAACCTACATCCACAGAAAAAATTATTAGTTTTTGGAGAAACTGATTTATGTTAACCTCCTTCAATCTTCTGGTCTTTGCTCTGCCTTTTCTGGATGCTTTCCACTCTCAGGTACTTATCATCCTCGACTCCTGGGGTCACAATAGACATAAGACAAAATCAAATTATAAAGGAGTAAAACTAATCTTTTGTAAAGATTCTTCAAACAAGTTCTTTGGATAACAAAAATTTGAAAAAGGATAGGTTTGGAAAGGTCTTTGCCTATCATGTCATGTACTAGCCCAACGAATGCCCTTTACTTGAGGCTTTGACATCTCTGATACGCTGTTGGTAGACTCTGAAGATCCTTTATCATCCTAGTTGGGAAGTTTGGAAATGATATTTCGAGAGATCTGTCATAGCTGGGGATTAATCCACCTCAGACTTTGCTACAAGTGGGGATTTTTTGAAGTAGACTCTGATCTCTCGGTGCTGGGTAATTCTTCGGAGTTTGTTTCTGAACTCTTGAATGAAGTTTGGTGGAAATTTTGAGGTCCTCCTCAAATTTTCTGCCCCAGTTAAAGGTTTCATGATAAATCTTATTCCATTGATAAGAGATTTGACACTGTGTGGGAATTATGAGATTCTTTCTTGAGATTCACTTCAGTTGCTCTATGACACATTCTGTATTCTGACTTGCTGGAGAATGATCTTAACCTTTTGAATTTTTGAGATTCTTTTCTCAAAAATTCTTCCCTATTTTCTATTTCCTGGGTTATATGACCGAGCCATTCCTGTTGAAGCAGAAATCAGGTCAAATGTAGTTCCCACACTTATAGTGGGAGAAGATCATAAATAAATAAAGGGGTGACCGAGGCCGACAAAGGCCGCCTAAGTATCTCCTTCATGAGAATTCAGGTCAAACGTAGTTCAAGATAAAAAGGGAAAAGATATATTTTTCTAAGGGGTTGACCGAAGCTGACACATGCCGCCTACGTATCTCATTCTTGAGAATTCAGGTTAGACGTAGTTTGTACATAGAGGATAGGGAGATTTTGAGCTATTACAAAGCATAAAAATGATTACAATTAGAAAATGCAATTACAGGGGAAGAAAACAAAGAAGAACCATCTTCAGGCATAGTGTCTCTTCTTAGCATCGAAGTTGATCGGTTTGGGCCATACTTGGCCATCCATCTCGGACAAAATCAAAGCTCTTCCCGATAACACTTTTTGGATGACATACGGTCCTTGCCAATTAGGTGCAAACTTTCCTTTGTATTCTCCTTGGTGAGGGAAATTACGCTTAAGGACCAACTATCCTATGGCAAACATATGAGCTCTTACTCTCTTGCCGAATGCACGAATCATTCATTACTGGTACAATTGGCCGTGGCATATAACACTCATTCTTTTCTTATCAATCAACATGAGTTGTTCGCAATGGGATCAGACCCACTCTTCATTGCTCAGTCCAGCTTCTTGAATGATCCTAAGGGATGGTATTTCGACTTCAGCGGGTATCACCGCTTCCAACACATAAGGAGTTACCCTGATCGAAGTCTTGATGGTTATTCGATATCCCAATAAAGTGTAAGGCGACATCTCGTGCCAAGACTAGTGGCTATCTACCATCTTTCTTAAGATCTTCTTAATATTCTTGTTGGCAGCTTCCAAAGCTCCATTCATTTATAGAAGGTATGCGATTGAATTTTGATGAGTGATCTTGAACTGCTCGCATATTTCTCACATCAGGTGACTATTCAGATTTGCTTCATTATCTGTGATGATTGACTCGGGGATTCCGAATCGACAAATGAAATTGTTCTTGACAAAGTCAGCTACAACTTTCTTGGTCACGAACTTGTAAGAAGCAGCTTCTACCGACTTGGTGAAGTAGTCAATTGCTACCAAAATGAATCTATGTCCATTGGAGGCAGGCGGCTCGATTAGGCCTATGACATACATGCCCAAGTCTACAAAAGGCCAAGGTAAACTCATAGCATAAGGCTCGCTAAGCGGCACTCGAATCAAATCTCCATGGATCTAGCACTTGTGACATTTCTGCACAAACTTTCTACAATCATTTTCCATGGTCATCAAAAAGTATATGTGTCATGCCTCGAGCCTACACCCTGGACGCGACACAGTACTTAGAGTCACAAGTGACCCCAAGCTAACCCATGGCCTGGCATACTATTGAAATATAGACTGAAAGATAATGTGGAAGCTGAAATATGCTAAGCTCTTAGAAAATATTATAACAAAATGAACTTTCATAACTGAGATAAAAGAGCGTTTGGAAACTGATACAACTATATGATTAACTATCTAACTATCTATGAAGCATTTATTAACACTGACTATAGTTAGTCGGGACATGGCCCCCAAATATCTCTAATCAATATATAAAGATTGAATATAAATTGATATGACTACAATTGACTGGAGTTCCCGAATAAGGAGAACTCATCCCCTGCTGACTAGAAGTTGCGATCTGTCTGACCATGATCCTGGGAGCTAGCACTGAAACTTACATCATAAAATGATGCAGCACAAGGAATGTATAGGGTCAGTACTTTGAAGGTACTGAGCATATGAGACAATGCACTAACTTTGAAATCATGAGAAAATATGTATATATACAGAAATCATAACTGAAAGACGGACTAAGCATAGATATCTGAGAATGCATAAGTCAAACTATAGAATATAAGCTTTTTTGCTAAAGATGGTGTAAATCATATTTTTTGAACTGTAACTATGAGATCATGATATTTTAAAATAAGTAAAACTGTTACTAGGGGATCCATAGACTAAAAGGATGAATGATGTGTGAAAATCATGAAATGGTGCAACTGAGCTGAAAACCACGAGTCATGCCAAAAGTCATGTTTAAAGTAAATCCTTAGGGAGTTTCTTCTACTGAACATACTAAAAATACTAATATACTATACTGAATGCAAACTGAAAGGTATAAGCTGATGCAATGACCAAGTATATAAGCATGTAACTGTATAATACTGAACTGAACAGGATAAGTAAATACAAGGTCATGCAATAATGAATATGGACTGTGGGAGCTACTATTAACCAACATACCCCAACCTGAGCTAACTGTGAGGCCAACCTATAACCCTGGATGAAAGGGTGTCCATACCTTACCAAAGGTATAAAAAAATCTGATGTGGATCCACTAAATTGATGTCCACAAGGGACAAGGGTGACCAGCCAAAAGCTGACAGCTGACCCCTTTTATACCTATGATGGCGCCGTAGTTCTGGGACTTAGGGACTGCTACTAAAGGTCTCAGCCTAAAGCTAACAGCAGAGCCTTCATCCCTTTATCCTCTTGGTACTAAGCCTACTCCTAACTAAATGTATGAGCAATGAATGCAACTGAAGCATTGGA
This sequence comes from Jaltomata sinuosa, assembly GCA_003996215.1. Classification (NCBI taxonomy): domain Eukaryota; kingdom Viridiplantae; phylum Streptophyta; class Magnoliopsida; order Solanales; family Solanaceae; genus Jaltomata; species Jaltomata sinuosa. Next base: position 10,338 of record QJPP01004671.1, read on the forward strand.
TAGCTCAAATATTGATAAATCTGAGAATAAAACACAATGCTAAGACTGAAAGCATTATGTTCTTCTGAAATGCTGCAGACTCAAAACTGACTGGTTTTATGCTTTAAAACTGAGTGCTAGTAAACTAGGCTAAATTCTGAAGAAAAGCTACTTCATGTGAAAACACTACAATTTCATGCCAAGTTCTTGCAAAGAAAGCTAATTCATGCAGAAGATACTGTAAATCCAGGCTATGTTTGTTTCATCTAAATTCCAAGGGTCTTGATAAAATATCTGTAATACTTCATGAAACATCACTTAAACATGTACGGGAAACATATAGTATCATAAGGAGTTCAATTCTGTAAAAACATGCATAGTTGGGTATGAACCCTAGAATCATAATTTATAGAAATCATAACTGAAAACTGATCTTTGGGCATGAGGGTGAAAGGAGATCCTCATTGAATACCCACATACCTGATTGCTAAAGCATTTCTAGGGCTGGAACTGGGGATGAAAACTTGGGGAAGAAATATGAAGTAAAACCCTTGAGAGACTTTCTTGCTTGAGCTTCTATGCTCTTGCTTGCTTGAAACTCTGGATGTCTTGCCTTAGAGTTTCGAGAGAATGATTCTGGAGATTGATCGATGTTTTTTCTGAGGAATAACCCCCTTTGGGTGTTTAAAAGACATGGGGAAAGGCCTGAGGTAAGGAAAGGACCAAACTACCCCCAACTTAAATGCTGAAAAAAGTGCAGAAAAGTCACCGGACGGCGCTTCTCACGAGCCATCGCGGCTCCCACGGGCCGTTGGACTCAACCATGGGCTTCACGAAGGTCAAATAGGCTCACTGGTTGGTTCCCACGCCCTGCCACCATGGGCCATCATGGTCACCACGGGCGTCGGGGACGGCCGTCAAAAATTCCCGCCCATCCCGTCGGATTTTGACAGCTGACAGTGCTTCACTAAAATGCTCATAACTTTTTACTACAGACTCTTATTAATGATCGATTGGTGGAGTTGGAAATATAATTCAAATACCTTTAATATGGCAGGTTCTAGGCCACCTAACTCTTTATATTCTAGAGAAAATGGTGATCTGAATTTGACCCTAGTTAGAACTTACATGAAAACTAATCGGTAGAAAGGCTTTCAACTTAACTTTGAGCTAGAGGTTCATTATGACTTTAATTCATATATAATACACCTCCAAAACTTAAGAATTGATATTAATACATATATACATGGTAAATTTATCAGTTGTGGGTCTAACCACATATAAAGAATGGTTCATATCTTAGCTTTGAATTTGTGGGATGTTATAATATCTCCCTCTTGGGATCATTCATCCTCGAACAAAGACTAACTAGGTTGAAGTTATGGGTAAAGGGCTACAATCCCACTGACTAAGTTCTAAAAGCTAGAGTACTAACATGGTAACTTATTTCGGAATGAAATATGAACTGAGCTCTGTTCGTGAGGCATGTATGCATACTGAGACCATAAGAACATTGATAGGACATGAAACTAAATATCCAACATGATAACTGGTATGGATTGAGAGTAGGGACTTTGCTGAAACTCACAAGGAATGAACGCATTCTTAGATATCACAGTAACTGAAAGGAACATAAAACTGAGAGGAGTAACATCACGAGAAAACTATTCTCTTCTAAACTAAACTTACTAGTATGGATTAAGTTTAATGGAAAGCCTCTTGGTTTTAGGAAATGGATACTGGCAGGTCTGAACTGGTCTGTTATGAGGACTCTTGCAAAATCATGAAGAGGCGGCTGAGCAAGAACCATAAGTGTAAGAATAGAATATATAACTACTGAGGTTTGAGCCTAACTGCTTGGTTTCACTATGTTCAAACCTAACATAGAGGCACAAAGTGTTACACTTATTATGGTAATGCTAGTCTGATACCTGACTTGCAACTAGAGGCCTACTCTTGGCTGTGAACATTGAATCTGAGTTGAGCATCATTAACAAGGATAAGGGGTACTACTGAATTTTGACTCATACATAAAGAGACTTAGTCACTTAAGATGATACTTAGGGACATGAGTGCAAAGGGCACGAGTACTTCACATACTGAGCATATAAGGCTTGAATAGAGGATTATTTCGAGCATACATGTTATAACCACCCATTACTAGTTTAGGTGTAAGTACATAAAGCTTTGAGCAAGGAAATCATAAGCACGAGTCATTCAAAAGATCTGATATGAGCATCTACATGCTATAGCCTGGTGCTATTAGCCATTAAGGCATAACTTGAGGACTGAGGGCATAGAACTGAACATAGTGTGAGAGATGGGATTATATGTAATCAGTCTCTTAACATAAAGCTGAAATTCATGGAATCATAAAGTAAGACTAGGATTGCTGTCTGAAGCAATTTCTGTTTGTTTTAGAAGCTGAGCATGGACATGAATCTATATAGAGTGCATGAACTTAGTCATGAATATGGCACAAATACGTCTGAGTATAGTGTCATCTTGGCTGAAGTGCTAGGAAATCCGCTAGAATAAGAATAGATTGATATCCCCACATAGATTTTTCTAGACTTCTATACTAGTTGAGTCGTAAAACTCGGCTTGGTTCCTCATTCCATCATCTCCCCCTTATTTCAAAAGTCACCCCTCTAAGTTTGGGATGTAGGAGTTAAGAGAGTAGGGAAGATACTAGAATACCCCTAACTTAAAAGAAAATTACAATTTTTTCCTTTACCGAAGAGGCTACCCGACGTGCGTCGGACCTGCGATGGCCCATCAAACTCGGACATCAGAAAGTACCAGGTTGGTCGGGTACACTAGACAGTCCCCATGATGGTTTCCATGGTTTATTGCATCTACAACGGTCGTAGTGACTGCCCGCCGGGATAGATGAGGTCTGGGGTGGGCACTGGCAGTTTCTCATGGCTTGTCCCACGCTCTGTCAGACTTTCAATGCCCGTGGGGACTTCCATCAGGATGAAGCTGGCTGAACAGAACAACTAGGCTCTTCCCACAGTGACCTTAATGGGCCGTCAAACCTTCGATGCCCGTGGGTCAGCCCGTGAGGGATGACACTGCATGTGAATTTTTGAGTTTTCTAAAGTTTTTGGGTTTTAAACGCGGGTCTGAGATCTGGGGTGTTACAATATTCACCCAAAACAACTGAATTAAAACCATACTAAGGGTCTCAACATCATATATCTATACTTCCCTGAATTCAGTTCTTAAGAACACCATATAATATACACAAGGCCTCCTCCAAAACAACCACCTGAGAATTTCTAAACTAGTCACATATAGTACCATAAGATCTTTGGATATCATGCAACAACATACTTCTCTGGGTACACATCTACCTTTCTAATGCTTAAGGCTCTTCTTTACCTCATGACTTAGTCAAGATTTTCTGGTTCATCTAGTGGTCACGTATACATCATACCTGCACCACCACACTTTATGGCAAGTTAATCAACTTAAATCTCTGCACATATTATGTCAAGCCTACTAGGTCAATTCCATAAGACTAGCATCGCCACCCTCATCTTATAGCTACTATACTTCTAAACTCATACACCTAACTCTGGGGTCATTTCGCTACTTATGGCTCATAACACCTCAACTCACACTAACTCTTGAGTGACTGAACTATCCAAACGCTTAGGGAACCATACTTTTTGGCTAAGGCGCTATTCATAGAAAAGTTTTAGAATAGGGTCTGAGAGCACATTCTACTACAAGCTCAATCTGCGCGAAACAAAAATGATACATGCTTTTGGATTGGTAGACTTTATGCATTAGTGGGCTCCTCTTAAGCCCTAGTCTCTCAACTTTCTGATGGCTCTATCTGAGAGAATCTCACTGATAGGGATCTAAACTTTACTGTTTCCACCACCTCGATAATGGGGCATGATTGGAGGAATAGGATCAATGCATATATCTGCAAAAGTTTCAGAAGGAACAACTTTACTGCACGATCTGGAGTATGAACGAAGGAAAACATTTTCTAAATGCCCTGTAGCCTCCTAATTATAAGTGTGGTGCACAATACACCCATAAGCAAGACTCTACTAGACACGGCTTCACAGACACCCTAGGACACTTGAACTCTGTGCTATGATACAAAGTTTGTCACGCCCTGAACCTACACCCTGGATGCGACATGGTGCTTAGAGTCACAAGTGACCCCAAGCTAACCTATGCCCTGGCATACTGGTGAAATATAGACTGAAAGATAATGCAGAAGCTGAAATATGTTGAGCTCTTAAAAAAATATTATAACAACATAAACATTCATAACTGAGATACAAGAGCGTTTGAAAACTGATACAACTAACTGATTTACTGTCTAACTATCTATGAATCCTCTGTTAACACTGACTATAGTTAATCGGGACATGACCCCCAACTATCTCTAACCAATATATAAAGACTAAAAATAAACTGCTATGACTACTACTAATCGGAGTTCCCGAATAAGGAGAACTTATCTCCTGCTGACTAGAAGTTGCGATCTGTCTGACCATGATCCTTGGAGCTAGCACTGAAACCTACATCATAAAACAATGCAGCACAAGGAATGTATGGGGTCAGTACTTTGAATGTACTGAGCATATGAGATAATGCACTAACTTTAAAATCATGAGAAAATATGTATATATACTGAAAGCATAACTGAAAGCTGGACTAAGCATAGATATCTAAGAATGCATAAGCCAAACTATAAAATATAAGCTCTTTTGCTGAAGAGGGTGTAAATCATATTTTCTAAACTGTAACTGTGAGATCATGATATTTTAAGATAAGTAAAACTGTTACTAGGGGATCCATAGACTGAAAGGATGAATGATGTCTGAAAATCATGAAATGGTGCAACTGAGCTGAAAACCATGAGTCATGCCAAAAGTCATGTTTAAAGTAAATCCATAGGGAGTTTATTCTATTGAACATGCTGAAAATACTAATATACTGTACTGAATGCAAGCTGAAAGGTATAAGCTAATGCAATGACAAAGTATATAAGCATGCAACTGTATAATACTGAACTAAACTGGATAACTAAATACAAGGTCATGCAATAATTAATATGGACTATGGGAGCTACTATTAACCGACATACCCCAAGCTGAGCTAACTGTGGGGCTAACTTGTAATCCTAGATGGAAGGGTGTTCATGCCTTTCTAAGGGTACAAACAAATCTAACGTGGATTCACTAAACTGATGTCCACAAGGAACAAGGGTGACCAGCCTAAAGCTGACAGCTTACCCATTTTATACCTATGTAATGACCCTTTTGGTCATTTATACATTTTTTCCTTTCTTGTATCGTTAAAGCTTGCCTGTAGTTGCCCGAAGTCATTTATGGCTTGCTGGGACCGGTAGTTCGGTGCCCGGGACATTGGTTTGGTCTTATTGGTCGTTCCATATTTTAGAGCTTAAAGCTTTTAAAATTGTTGAATTCAGTCAACATTCTTGGTGAACGTGCTTAGAATCAAATTTCGACAATTTCGTTAGCTTTGGAGCTTGGACTTTGGTCTAGAGGGACCTTAGGTTGGGATCCAGGAGCTTTTCAGCTTGGCATTCTCTCTCGTTCTTTGTTTTCAGGCTAGTTGGGCTTGTTTGGTTGACTTTGGTCAACATTTGGAGAAGACGGCCTTAGATAGAAATTCTGTCAGCGCCGTTATCTCCAAAATGCCGAGTTTGTGTTAGGTAATTGGTTGGTTCAGGTCTCAGGTGATCTAGGCTCATTTTGGATGCTTGGTTGGCGTTAGCTAGTGTTGACTTGGGTTAACATTCTTTCAAAATGATCTCGTATGGAAGTTTTGTTAATTCTGTTGAGTCTGGAATGTCATTTCCACTCTAATAGCATATTTAGTTTGTGAGTATCGGGTTCCGATTGTGCCCATAACACCCCGTAGAAATTTTGGTTATTGTTGACTTTCTACAGCAGAATTTCTTCAGCGCCAACAGCACCCGGGCAGCGCCAACGGCGCTGACCTGTGATTTCCTTCAGCACCAACGGCTCTCGGGCAGCCCCACCAGCACTGACCTGCATCCAACCCCTATAAATATTTCCTCCTTTGAGTTTTCAGCTCAAATTTTTATTTCCTCACAACTCCAGACTGAAAATTCTCTTTACCAAATTGCTCCAAATTAGTTCTTGCGCTTGGGGAATCTTTTGCTCATCAAAAATCCGCGCTCCCTCGACAATTGGTAAGTCTTATTCCCCAACTTGTTCTTCTCTTGTTTTCTAAAGAAACCACCATTGTTGGGAGTCTCTAAAGCTAGGAAGTTCTTATAGATTCTGCCCCTTTTGTGAGTGCATGACCGTGGGTTCATGAGACTCATTGTTCGGGTGAAATTCCTCTCTTTATGGTAAGCTTTCTTGCTCAATTTCAAATTGTTCATTCTTAAAATTTCTTCTTTAATTCTTGACTTAAGCGGGCTATTTTGGAGCCCCATTTCATGTCTGTTTCCACTCAAATTTTGAGCATGTGCTCCCGGGAATGTAAGGAACACTTTGGTATTTTTTGTTTCCAGTTTTGGGTCATGGGGTTCACAAGCCTGTTTGTGACCTGAATTTTGACCCGGCTATTATTATAGCAATATGGGTATCGTTACTCTTGTTTTGACCTATAAATTATTGTGTTGATAGTGGCTTCGCAATTTGGAGCTTTCTGGAGTAGTTTAAGCCTGGACGATGTCGTCTCTGCAGCTATTCATCGGATGACAGGTAGGTTATGGCTTTCCCTACCTAGACTCTGCGTATATAGGCTATAACTGCATTAACTAGCATCCTTAGGTGGATTGTTTTAAATTGGTACCCCATACCTTGCCCGTCTTTTCTGTCCATTTATTTCATATGCTAATTGTAGTATTCGTGTAGTATTGTATATTACCTTGTGGTCCTGTGTGGCCTTGTATTGACTCTGGAACTTAGATGGTGAGTTATTCAGGAATGTCCGCGAGTTCCGGACGTAAAGATATCCTTTTAGGCTGGTTATCTTTGTTGAGTAGCTTTGGAGCCTGTGTAGGGCCGGTAGGAATGTTTGTGGGATGTTGGGCTAATTTATATTTGTGTGCGAGCATATCATCCATGAAAAGGGTTTTCCCTGTATGTTTTACTTCGATTTTGGCTGCGAGCCACTATAACTGGTTTTTCCTAAACTTGCATGGCCCCGGGGCCCCTTTTTTGGTATAATCTAATGATGACATGAGATTTTGGATGATTTTACACTGATTTCCTACTGATACTAGGCTCTGCTGGGTAGATAACTAGCCCTGATTTCTTACTGATACTAGGCTCTCCTGGGCAGAGCACTAGACTTGATTTCCTACTGATACTGGGCTCTGCTGGGCAGAGCACTAGACCTGATTTCTTACTAATTTAGACCCGGATACGCTCCGGACACCCTTTGAGAGGGTTAGTGAGACATTTATCACTGATTTAGACCCAAGAATACTTCGGGCACCCTTTGAGAGGGTCTTTTGAGATTACTACTACTGTTTTAGACCTGATTTAATTCGAGGCACATACTTTGAGGCTCTGATTCTCTGAGATTTTACGTTCGTTAATGTATATGGTCAGGGACCTCTATGGGCCCTACCGTTCCAGGACCTGGCCAAAGTACCGAGTATGCCGGAGGAGAGGTATACGGTGTCGGATGGTGTATAGCGGGTACATCCCACCATGGGTCCTCCTACCGAAGTGCCGAGGGGAGGTGCATACAGGGTTACTATTATCGGTTCCATCATTATCATCATCATGCATATTTCACTCGGATTCCACCCTTGTTTGTTGTGTGTTCAGTGTACGCTTCAGTTTTATGGGTGGTCGGAGGGTTTGTTTTCACTTGATTGTGTTCCTCAATTTTATGGGCGGCCGTTGGGACTGTAGATAGTTTAGATTACTCTTGTCGCTTTATAGAGTTGGTTATGGTCCTTGTTTCTTGGTGATTTAGTGGTTATTAGCCTGTTGAGGCTCCGGTTGTGAGGTTTTGATTATTGAGAGGGCTAGGGAGTCCTATCTTATTGAGGCACTTTTGTGTGGCCTTTTGAGCAGATTGTGAGTTTCTGGTTCCATTCTTATCAGGATTTGAGTAAAATTTCTCGATTATTGTGGGTTAGGTATTCCATCCTAGGGTTGTACTTGAGAGGTGGATTCCTGTTTATGCTATCTTGAAGTTGGATTGGTGTTATGATTTCCTTATGCTTGTTGATTCCGTCTTGAGTATGCTAGACTGCTTTCCTTCTTTTCCTTTTACTTGAGGTTACCGGTATACCGCCATTTTCTCAACTCTCTTTCTTTATTTACTTATATTATTGTTTCAAGGATCCCAGGTGCGTCTTTCTTTCTTACACATATGTTTCCGTGTTATGTATATCTTCTGTGCTAGCATTATTTGCTTATAACTCTTGGTTGTCTATTCTCTGTGCTAGTTCCTTGTGCTTTCTCTATTTGCTTCTGTGACTGCTTTCTTGCTATCTGCTACTTACTATTTTTATATCCTATATGCACTCAATCGGCCGATGATGCCTACTGAGTACCCGTTGTCTTGGTGCTCATACTACACTTCTGCATCTTTTTGGTGCAGACATTAGTGTGAGCTTTTTCTTTTGATCACGTTGGAGACTCATGCAGCTTTGAGATATTCGAGACTAGGGTGAGCTCCTGACAGTCGGGGTTTGACCACATCTCTTCTTTTGGCACAGTTGCTCCTTGTACTTTTGGAGACAGATTTATATTGTATTTTGTTACTTCTAGCACTTGTATTCTATTAGAAGCTTCTGTACTGTCGATACCAAGTCTTGGGGTTGGTGTAGTTTCATTTTATATATATTAGGGTTATTGCTTCCGCTTTAGGTATCTTTATATTCTTCTTCTGCTTATTTATGTTTATTGTGCGTATCAGTTAGGTAGTAGCCCATTACTAATCATTACGGGCTACGGGAATTGGTTCGCCTACTGGGGTGTTGTAGGTGTCATCATGACCTGAGAAACTGGGTCGTGACAACCTATGGTGGCGTCGTAGTTCTGGGACTTAGGGACTGCTACTAAAGGTCTCAGCCTAAAGGTGACAGCAGAGCCTTCATCCCTTCATCCGCTTAGTACTAAGCCTACTATCAACTAAATGTATAAGCAATGAATGAAACTGAAACACTGGATAGCCCAAATATTGATAAATCTGAAAATAAAACATAATGGTAAGACTAAAAGCATTCTGTTCTTTTGAAAAGTTGCAGACAGATAACTGACTTGTTTCATGCTTTAAACTGAGTGCTAGTATACTAGGCTGAATTCTGAAGAAAATCTACTTCATGTGAAAACACTACAATTTCATGCCAAGTTCTTGAAAAGAAAACTAATTCATGCAGAAGATACCGTAAATATAGGCTATGTCTGTTTCATCTAAATTCCAAGGGCCTAAAGAAAATATCTTTAAGACTACATGAAACATCACTTAAACATGTATGGTAAAAATATAGTATCATAAGGAGTTCAATTCTGTAAAAACATGCATAGTTGGGTATGAACCCTAGAATAATAATTTATAGAAATCATAACTGAAAACTGATCTTTGGGCATGAGGGTGAAAGGAGATCCTCATTGAATACCCACATACCTGATTACTGAAGAGTTTCTAGGGATGGAACTGGGGGATAAAAACTTGGGGAAGAAATCTGAAGTAAAACCCTTGAGAGACTTTCTTGCTTGAGCTTCTATGCTCTTGCTTGCTTGAAACTCTGGGTGTCTTGCCTTGGAGTTTTGAGAGAATGATTCTAGAGATTGATCGATGTTTTTATAGTAATAACCCCCTTTGGGTGTTTAAAAGACCTGTGGAAAGGCCTGAGGCAAGGAAAGGACAAAAATACCCCCAATTTAAATGCTAAAAAAGGTGCATAAAAGTCACCAGACGATGCTTCCCACGGGCTGTCGCGGCTCCCAAGGGCCGTCGCGGCTCCCACGGGCCGTTAGACCCAACTGTGGAATTTACGGGGGTCAAATAGGCTCACTGGTTGGTTCCCACAGACTACCACCACGGGACATCGTGTTCACCACGGGCGTCGGGGATGGCCTTCAGAAATTCCCACGCCCATCGGCCAGCCCGTCAGATTTTGACAGTTGATAGTGCTTCACTAAAATGCTCATAATGTTTTTCTACGGACTCGAATTAATGAATAGTTGGTGGTGTTGGAAAGATAATTCAAATACCTTTAATTTTGTAGGTACTAGTCCACCTAACTCTTTATATTCTGTGAGAAATGGTCATCTAAAATTTATCCTAGTTATAACTTACATGAAAACTTAATCGGTAGAAAGGCTTTCAACATAACTTTGAACTAGAGATTCTTTATGACTTTAATTCATATCTAATATACTTTCAAAACTTAAGAATTGATCATAATACTTAGATACATGGTAAATTCATCAGTTGTGGGTCTAACCAGATATAAAGAACGGTTCAGATCTTAGCTTAGAATTTCTGGAAAGTTACAATATCTCCCCCTTGGGATCATTCGTCCTCGAATGAAGACTAACTAGGCTAAAGTTATAAGGAAAGGGCTAAAATCCCACTGACTTAGTTCTAAAAGCTGGAGTACTGACATGGTAATTTATTTCTGACTAAAATATGAACTGATCTGGGTTCGTGAGGCATGTATGCATACTGAGAGCATAAGAACACTGATGGGACATGAAACTAAATATCCAACATGATAACTGGTCTGGATTGAGAGTAGGTACTTCGCTGAAACTCACAAGGAATGAACACATTCTTAGAAATCACAGTAACTGAAAGGAACATAAAACTGAGAGGAGTAACTGTATGAGAAAACTATTCTCTTCTAAACTAAACTTACTAGTGTGGATTAAGTTTAATGGAAAGCCTCTTGGTTAGAGGAAATGGATACTGGCAAGTCTGAACTGGTCTATTATGAGGACTCTCGCAAAATCATGAAGAGGCATCTGAGCAAGAACCATAAGTGTAAAACTAGAACATATAGCTACTGAGGTCTGAGCCTAACTGCTGTGTTTCACTATGATCAAATCTAACTCGGAGGCACAAAGTGCTATACCTATTATGGTAATGCTACTCTTATACCTGACTTGAAACTAGAGGCCTACTCTTGGCTGTCAACATTGAATCTGAGCTGAGCATCATTAATAAGGATAAGGGTGCTGCTGAATTTTGATTCATACATAAAGAGACTTAGTCACTTAAAATGATACTTAGGGACATGAGTGCAAAGGGCACGAGTACTTCACATACTGAGCACATAAGTCCTGAATAGAGGATTATTCTGAGCATACATGTTATAACCACCCATCACTATTTTGGGTGTAAGTACATAAAGCTTTGAGCAAGGAAATCATAAGCATGAGTCATTCAAAAGATCTGATCTGAGCATCTACATGCTATAGCCTAGTGGTATTAGCCATTAAGGCATAACATGAGGACTGAGAGCATAGAACTGAACATAGTGTGAGAGATGGGATTATATGTAATCAGTCTCTTGACATAAAGCTGAAATTCATGGAATCATAAAGTAAGACTGGGATTGCTGTCTGAAGTAACTTCTGTTTGTTTTAGGAGCTGAGCATGGACATGAATCTGTATAGAGTTCATGAATTTAGTCATGAATATGTCACAAATACGTCTGAGTATAGTGTCATCTTGGCTGAAGTGCTAGGAGATCTGCTAGAATAAGAATGGATTGATATCCCATCATAGATCTTTCTAGGCTTCTATACTAGTTGAGTCGCAAGACTTGGCTTGGTTTCTCATTCCATCATCTCCCCCTTATTTCAAAAGTCACCCCTCTAAGTTTGGGATGTAGGAGTTAAAAAAGTAGGGAAGATACTAGAATGCTCCTGACTTAAAAGAAAATTGTAGATTTTTCCTTCACTGGATGGGCTACCCAACGAGCATTGGACCTATGATGGCCCATCAGACTCGGGCATCAGAAAAGACCAGGTTGTCCTAGTATACTAGACAGTCCCCACGATGGTTCCCACGGCTTGTCTCATCCATGACGACCGTGATGTCTGCCCGTCAGGACAGATGAGGTCTTGGGTAGGCACTGACTTTCGACGCCCGTGGGGACTTCCGTCGGGCTGAACCTAGCTGAACAGAGCCACTGGGCTTTTCCTACAGTGACCCTGACGGGCCGTCGTACCTCTGATGCCCGTGGGTCAGCCCGTGGAGTATGACACTGCAGGTGAATTTTTGAGTTTTCTTGAGTTTTTGGGTTTTAAACGTTGGTTTGAGATCTGGGGTGTTACAATATTCACCCAAAACAACTGAATTAAAACCATACTAACGGTCTCAACATCTTATATCTATACTTCCCTAAATTCATTTCTTAAGAAAACCATATAATATACACAAGGCCTCCTCCAAAACAACAACCAGAGAATTTCTAAACTAGTCACACATAGTACTATAAGATCTCTGGATATCATGCAACAACATACTTCTCTGGGTATACATCTACCTTTCTAATGCTTAAGGCTCTTCATTACCTCATGACTTAGATTTTTTGGTTCATCTAGGGGTCACGTATACATCATACCTGCACCACCACACTTTATGGAAAGTTTAATCAACTTAAATCTCTGCACATATTATGTCAAGCCTACTAGGTCAATTGCCACCCTCATCTTATAGCTACTATACTTCTAAACTCATACACCTAACTCTGGGGTCATTTCGCTACTTATGGCTCATAACACCTCGACTCACACTAACTCTTGAGTGACTGTACTATCCAAATGCTTAGGGAACCATACTTTTTAGCTAAGGCGGTATTCATAGTAAAGTTTTGGAAGAGGGTGTGAGAGCACATTCTACTACAGACTCAATCTGCGCAAAAGGAAAATGATACATGCTTTTGGATTGGTAGACTTTACGCACTAGTGGGCTCCTCTTAATCCCTTATGCAGTCTCTCAACTATCTGATGGCTCTATCTGAGAGCATCGCACTAATAGGGATCTGAACTTTACTATTTCCATCACCTCAAAGATGGGGCATGATTGGAGAAAGAGGATCAACGCACAAATCTTCATAAGATTCAGAAGAAATAACTTTACTACACAATCTGGAGTATGAACGAAGGGAAATATTTTCTAAATGCCCTATAGCCTCCTGATTATAAGTGTGGTGCACAACACACCCATAAGCAAGACACTACTATACACGGCTTCACAGACACCCTAGGACACTTGAACTCTGTGCTTTGATACCAAGTTTGTCATGCCCCGAGCCTACACCTTAGACGCGATACGGTGCTTAGAGTCACAAGTGACCCCAAGCTAACTCATGGCCTGGCATACTACTGAAATATAGACTGAAAGATAATGCGAAAGTTGAAATGTGTTGAGCTCATAAAAAAATATTATAACAAAATAAACTTTCATAAATGAGATACAAGAGCGTTTGAAAACTGATACAACTAACTGATTGACTGTCTAACTATCTATGAAGCCTCTATTAACACTGACTATAGTTAGTCGGGACATGACCCCCAACTATCTCTAATAAATATATAAAGACTGAAAATAAACTGCTATGACTACTACTGACTAGAGTTCCAGAATAAGGAGAACTCATCCCCTCCTAACTAGAAGTTGTGATCTGCCTGACCATGATCCTGGGAGCTAGCACTGAAACCTACATCATACAATAATACAGCACAAGGAATGTATGGGGTCAGTACATTGAATGTACTGAGCATGTGAGATAATGCACTAACTTTAAAATCATGAGAAAACATGTATATATACAGAAAGCATAATTGAAAGCCAGACTAAGCATAGATATCTGATAATGAATAAGCCAAACTATAGAATATAAGCTCTTTTGCTGAAGAATGTGTAAATCATATATTTTGAACTGTAACTGTGAGATCATGATATTTTAAGATAAGTAAAACTGTTACTAGGGGATCCATAGACTGAAAGGATGAATGATGTCTGAAAATCATGAAATGGTGCAACTGAGCTAAAAATCATGAGTCATGCCAAAAGTCATGTTTAAAGTAAATCCTTAGGGAGTTTCTTTTACTGAACATGATAAAAATACTAATATATTGTACTGAATGCAAGCTGAAAGGTATAAGTTGATGCAATGACCGAGTGTACAAGCATGCAATAGTATAATACTGAACTGAACTGGATAACTGAATAAAAGGTCATGCAATAATGAATATGGACTGTGGGAGATACTATTAACCAACATACCCCAAGTTGAGCTAACTGTGGGGACAACCTGTAACCCTGGATATAAGGGTATTCATACCTTGCCAAAGGTGCAAACAAATCTGACATGGATCCACTAAACTGATGTCCACAAGGGATAAGGGTGACCAGCCTAAAGCTGACAGCTGACCCTTTTATACCTACGGTGGCACCATAGTTCTAGGACTTAGGGATTGCTACTAAAGGTCTCAGCCTAAATCTGACAGCAGAGCCTTCGTTCCTTCATCTGCTCGGTACTAAGTCTACTCCCAACTGAATGTATAAGCAATGAATGCAACTGAAACACTGGATAGCTCAAATATTGATAAATCTGAGAATAAAACATAATGCTAAAACTGAAAGCATTTTGTTCTTCTGAAAAGCTACAGACTGATAACTGAATTGTTTCATGCTTTAAAACTGAGTGCTAGTAAACTAGGCTGAATGATGAAGAAAAGCTACTTCATGTGAAAACACTATAATTTCATGCTAAGTTCTTGAAAAGAAAGCTAATTCATGCATAAGATATCGTAAATCCAGGCTATGTTTGTTTCATCCAAATTCTAAGGGTCTTAAGAAAATATTTGTAAAACTACATGAAACATCACTTAAACATGTATGGGAAACATATAGTATCATAAGGATTTCAATTCTGTAACCACATGCATAGTTCGGTATGAACCCTAGAATCATAATTTATAAAAACATTATAACTGAAAACTGATATTTGGGCATGAGAGTAAAAGGAGATCCTCATTGGATACCCATATACCTGATTACTGAAGAGTTTCTAGGACTGGAACTGGGGGATGAAAACTTGGGGAAGAAATCTGAAGTAAAACCTTTGAGAGACTTTCTTGCTTGAGCTTCTATGCTCTTGCTTGCTTGAAACCCTAGGTGTCTTTCCTTAGAGTTTTGAGAGAATGATTCTAGAGATTGATTGATGTTTTTCTGAGGAATAACCTCCTTTGAGTGTTTAAAATACATGGGGAAAGGCCTGAGATAAGGAAAGGACCAAACTACCCCCAACTTGAATGCTGAAAAAAGTGCAGAAAAGTCATCGGATGGCGCTTTCCACGGGACATCGCCGCTCTCATGGGCCGTCGAACCCAACCGTGGGCTTCACGAGGGTCAAATAGGCTCACTAGTTGGTTCCCACAACCTTCCACCATGGGCTGTCATGGCCACCACAGGCTTCGGGGACGGCCGTCAGAAATTCCCACGCTTGTCGGTCAGCCCGTCGGATTTTGACAGCTGACAGTGCTTAACTAAAATGTTCATAACTTTTTACTCTGGACTTGGATTAATGATTGGTTAATGGCGTTGGAAATATAATTTAAATACCTTCAATTTGGTGGGCACTATTTCACCTAACTTCTTATATTCTAGGAGAAATAGTCATCTGAAGTTGACCCTAGTTAGAACTTACATGAAAACTTAATCTGTAGAAAGGCTTTCAATTTAACTTTGACCTGGAGGTTCTTTATGACTTTAGTTCATATATAATACACCTCCAAAACTTAAGAATTGATCTTAATACTTAGATACATGGTAAATTCACTGGTTGTGGGTCTAACCACATATAAAGAACAATTGGAATCTTAGCTTAGAATTTCTGGGATGTTACAATCCGGCTCGCAGGATCTTCTTGGCTAAGGTGAACCCATTCATATGAGGTCCACACACTCTGGCATGTACCTTGTCTAGCAATTATGTGGCTTCAACTGAGTCAACAAATCTTAAGAATCCAAGATTTGGAGTCCTCCTATAAAAAATCTCTCCATTTAGGTAAAAGTTATTGGCCATCCGGCGGATTATTTTCTTTTGGTTGGCGGTCACATCTTTTGGATAGACCCCGACCTCTAGATACCTCTTGATATCATAATACCACAGCTTTCCATCTAGTTCTGCTTCAACTTGAGCACAGTGCGCAGGCTATTCTTTTAGACTTATCACCAATGGATCAATGTAATTCTGGTCAGGGTTCTAAATCATAGAGGATATGGTTGCCAAAGAATCAAAAAATTCAGTCTTAATTCTCAGAGTATGCTTAAACTCGATCTTTTTGAACCTCTTGCATAGAATTTGTACCAGCTTCACATATGATATTATCTTGGGTTTTTTCATAGTACATTCACCTTGGACTTGGTGAATTAGAAAATCAGAGTCACCAATGACCAAGAGTTCTCAGATATCCATATCAATAGACAACTGAATACCGAGGATACAAGCTTCATATTTGGCCATATTGTTGGTGCATGGAAAATGGAGTTTGACTGTCACCACGTAATGTTGACCAGTTTCTAATACCAAGACTGCTCCAATGCCTAAACCTTTAAAATTGACCGCTCCATCGAAGAACAATCTCCAACCAAGGTATGCTTCCGTAATATTTTCTCCTACGCACAGGATCTCTTCATTTGGGAATAAGTTCAGAGTGGTTCATAATTCTCATCAACCAGATTTTCCGCTAGGTGATCCACTAAGGTTTGTCCTTTGATTACTTTCTGACTCACATATACAATGTCGAACTCGCTTAGCAATATTTTCCACTTGGCCAATTTCCCCGTGGGCATGGCCTTTTGGAATATGTACTTCAGAGGGTCCATTATGGAAATGAGATACGTCGTGTAGGACGACAAATAATGTCTCAATTTTTGGGCAACCCAAGTCAAAGCACAATAAGTCCTTTCTAACAAAGTATAAAGAGCCTCGTACGGAGTGAACTTTTTGCTCAAATAATAGATTGGTCGTTCTTTCTTTCCATTTTATCATGTTGTCCCAGGACGCACCCAAATGCATTTTCTGAGACTGACAGATATAGTAACAATGGACTTCCTTATCTGGGAGGAACCAATACTGGTGGACTGGATAAATAAGTTTTGACACGATCAAAAGCATGTTGACACTCCTCAGTCCATTTGGTTGGCGCATCTTTCTTTAGTAACTTGAAAATAGGTTCACAAATAACTCATGATTCATTCTTGGTCTTTGGGGGAGGCAACTCCTGAATTGCTTTGATCTTTGAAGAGTCGAGCTCGATACCCTTCCTACTGACTATGAAGCCCACTAGCTTGCCAGCTGGAACCCCAAAAGCACACTTGGCAGGATTTAACTTTAGATTGTACTTCCATAGTCAATCAAAGAATTTTCTTAAATGAGTCAAGTGATCCAAACTCTCGCTGGATTTGATAATCATATCATCCATGCACACTTCGATCTCTTTATGAATCATGTCATGGAATAGAGCCATCATGGCTCTCATGTATGTGGCACCTGCATTTTTAAGACCAAACGACATCACCCGTTAATGATAAATACCCCAAGGTGTGATGAAGGTTGTTTTCTCCATATTTTCTTCATCCATTAAGATCTGGTAGTACCCGGCAAAATAATCCATGAATAACTGCATTTCATGCTTCCTACAGTTATCAATAAGGATGTGGATATTGGGTAATGGAAAGTTATCTTTGGGTCTAGCCTTGTTCAGGTCTCGATAGTCAACGCAGATCCTGATCTTCCTATCTTTCTTGGGAACTGGTACAGTGTTGCTAACCAAGTCGGATACTTTGTGACTTCAACCACTCCATCTTGTATCTGTTTGGTAACTTCCTCCTTGATTCTCAGACTTAGATCTGGCTTAAATTTTTGGGTCTTCTGTTTAACCGGATCAAACCCTGGATTGGTAGGCAGCTTGTGGGAGACTATGTTTGTGCTTAGACCTGGCATGCCACTATAGACCCAAGCAAATATGTCAATGTACTCTCGGAGCAATCTGATGAGTTCTCTCTTCTGCACTTCAGTCAGGTGGACACTGATTCTAGTTTCTTTGACCTCTTCACTATCCCATATATTGACCATCTCGGTTTTCTCTAGGTTGGTCCTTTCTCGGTTCTCAAAATCTTTTAGTTCTTTTGTCAACTATTTGGGAACCATAGTTTCTTCATCGTTTTCTTCAAAATCATCGTCATCTAGCTTGATTTGTTTGTTAAGCTCTTGACATAACATGAGATTGGCAGGTTTTAACTTATTATTACCGAAACCAAAACAAAATGAGTTAGATAATAACAAGTAAACAAGAATAAAATGAACATCAAATGTTTTTTGAAATAAGGAGTCTTTTATTGAAATCCTGAAAATATTTACAAAGTATGGCTACAACCCACATGAATGCAGGTTCACGCCTTTTGAAAGCAGTAAAACAATACGAGAAATATTATAATATAAAGGGTGGGTCACGGAGCCTCATCCGGTCCATCACCAATTTTCATAAAACAGAGTCTTTGTCTACCCAGACGGATGGAGAGTCATAATAGAAGTTGTGTCCTAGTTCTGCAACTCTTCGCCAGGCCTGGCATCCCTGATCATAGCTGCTTTGGGGATTTCTTCTGTTATAGCATTATATTCCTTGAAAATCTCTCCCATTCTATTCCCTAGCCTGTTTCTTGGAGGACCAATACGCAGTGGAAATGACTGATACAGATGAGGTAGCGGCTTTGGCAATCTTGACTGCTTCTTCTCCTCAATTTCTGCCTTGTCTTCTCGGACCACATACCCTAATCCATGCATGGTCAGCTATCTAGGGATGCTTACTGGTTTAGTTATGCCGTCAGAATTCTTGTCTAACCAAAAACCTGGCTCATATTCGCTTCTCAACATCCTGGTCGCGAGCATCTTATAGATAGGTGGCATTGAAATTTGAGGAGCACGATTCTCTCTGGTGACATCGACGGTCTCTATAGTGTAGAAGTCACTTCCCCTCAGTACTTTTTTGATTACGGGGACACAACTATTCGTACGGCTTAGTTGACTCCCCTCACCATGAATTACAACCTCATGATCTTCCCAGACAAACTTCACCATCTGATGCAAGGTCGACGGCACAGCTTCAGCTTCGTAGATCTACGGCCTCCCTAAGAGCAAGTTATAACTAGTGGTAATATCCATGACCTAAAATTCTACATGGAACTCAGCAGGTCCCATTTGGATGTATAGACTGACCTCTCTGTTAGTGTCCCTTTGACCTCCATCAAAAGCCCTCACGTTGACCCTCTCTGGCAAATCTTCCCTAAATCATAATCTAATTGGGTAAGTGTAGACAACGGACAGATGTTCAGCCCCGACCCATCATCAATCAACACCCTATTCACGATCTTCTCTTGACTCTTGATAGTGACGTGTAAGGCCTTGTTATGCATCATGCCTTCAAAAGGCAACTCGTCATCACTAAAGCAAATGCGGTGGCGCCCCAGGACTGGGCTTACCATGGCAGTCAAATTTTCTGCACTCGTACCTACTGGCACATAGGCTTCATTTAAGACTTTGAGCAATGCTTGCATGTGATATTGGGAACTCATGAGTAATTCCCAAATAGAGATTTGGGCGGGGGTTTTCTCCAAATGCTCTACGATTGAATACTCTTTCGACTCCATCCTCCTCCAGAACTCTTCTGATTCTCCCTCAGTGATTGGCCTATTCTGTTGATCCTTCTTGTAAGTATCATTAACCAACTCATCGAGTATTTAACATCTTCTCGACCTTGTCATACCATGGGTTGTGACATCCTCAACTATGAATCCTTCTTCCGCAGGTACCAAAGCAAAAGCTTGCTGAGGTGCTGCTAGCACAATGAATTGTGGCTTCTCTGCCATACTCAAGGCAGCCATAGCTTTCTCTAACTCTTATTCCTTTCGGGGATTGGCTGGTACTATAGACTTGCTCACAACCTAATCTCCGTCTACCTCGATCATATTCATAGCGGTTCTTCCATGATTTGGGAGTGGGTTATTATTAACATTTGGTGGCGATGTCTGCAGTTTGACCACCTTTTGATTGATCAAGTCTTGAATCATGTGCCTCAGGTTAATGCAATCTTTGATATTGTGTCCGGCACCCCCGAAATGGTAAGCATAATACCGATCGGCCTTAAAGAAATGAGAGTCAATATTTCCCGATTTAGGTTGAATGGGCTGGATAAATCTGGCAGCCATCAATCTTTTGTATAGCTGAGTTTTGGTTTTGGCCAGTTGGGTAAAAGTTCGAGGAACTTTCTTTTCCAAATTTGGATGAGGGAGATTGATATTGGTGGGAGGAGGAACCTGGTGATTGTTCTAGTTCTCAAGAGCCTTCTGATACACTTGGAAGTTTTGGGGAGGAGCTTTGTAAGTGGGCTGCATATTTGGTTGTGGAGCTTGGTAAATGGGCTACATTTGTAGAGCTTGGTAGATGGGCTAAGTATAGAAAATAGGTTGAGGATTTTGTGGAGCTGGGGGAGGGGTTGTTGGAATAATTGATTTTTTATAGTTGGCTCCAAAGGGTTTTCACGATTTTGGGCCAGGACTAGAGGATAATGAATACACCTCTTCCCTTTTCATTCTGGGAAGTCCTGCCGATCCTGATGATGCTGAGGCCTTGGCAATCTTGCCACTCCAAAGACCTTCTTCAATAATTTCACCAATCTTAACTAGGTCAGTGAATTTTGCTTTAACTGCAGATATCATTTTGTCGTAAAACTCTACTTTTTGAGAGCGCATAAACAGCGCGCTTATCTCCTCTTCGGTCATGGGAGGCCAAACTCTCGCTGCCTCTTTTTTCCATCGATAGGCATAATCTTGAAAGTCCTCATTTGATTTCTACTTGATGTGACCCAGAGAGTATCGATCTAGAACGACTTAAACATTATACGCGAATCTTTGAGCAAAGTCTCTGGCCATATCACTCCATCTGGACCACTTCTTCATTTCTTGAGCGGTGAACCACTCCAAAGCTTCCCCGCTCAAACTCTGGCTGAACAGTCTCATTAATAAGGCATCGTTCTTCCTTGCGCTGACCATTTGGTCACAATAGCTTCTCAAATGAGCCTCAGGGTTCCCAACACCATTGGAGGTCTCGAATTTAGGAGTCTTGAATCCATCCGGTATATCCAACTTCGGATGAATACAAAGATCATCGTAATCATATCCCTTCCCGTAAGATTGACCTTGAAATTCCCTGATCCTGGCTATTTCCTCTTTCATCTGTGCCATGTCATGATCATGTTTTTTTTCCGTGAACCTCAACTCTTTCTCCTTTTTCTCATAGTGGTCAAGCTCGGGGCTTTCTGGAGAGCGGTATATGGTTCTACCACAGCACGAAAAGTAGTAGATGGCATATTATAGACAGTTGGAGGATGGACATGTGAAATGGAATTTGGGTATGTGGGGGTATAGTTGTATGGGTTAGTGAGAGGTTTTGTAGAGTGCAGGGGTTACTGTTTTTGTTAGGAGGCTAGATAGGGGGAGTATGAGTTTGGTACAAGGACCTGATATGGATAGGGTTATTGGAGGTAGGTTCATTGGAAGGCCTGGGAATGGAGGAGGAAGGGATATCTCTTGGCTGGTTTTCGGTCAATGGAGAATTGAGCGGAGGAATCTGGAGAGAAGGCTGAGAGTTTCCCAGAGTTGGGGTATTAGTGGCAATAGTCAGGCTCGCCATGTCTTTGGCTTTCTTCACCTCTTCTTGCATCTTTTCTAACTTCTTTGTCAGTTCTGCAATCATCTCACTTTGTTCAGCAATAACATTATCTCTCACAGTCAAAACATTTTCTTCCTCACTGTCAGTCATTTTTCCCTTAGAGAAGCGAAGGCTAGAGGAGGAATCTATGTGTGCCTTTGAACGGGTGAAGTAAGAATGTTTGGCCAGTTTTGTCAACACAGATCAGTTTCTATTACCTGTTGAAGTAAAAACATCTCAAAGGCCGATATGTTAGATTCCATTAGTGATAAGTAATACAAGATATCTGACTGGAAATAAACACATAAGAATTGCTTTAAACACATAAAGTTGCTTTTCATCAAGGCAAATTGATCCACGGGTATTTATTGACTCGAGGGTTCGATGGACAGGAATTTGCCCATTGATTTCGGGTAAGTAGATCCTATCAGGAAAGTTAACTTGTCGAGTCCTCATCTTCGTATATTTGTCTTGTAGAACTTGATGTATCTTCTGAATCCTTTGGTATCTCTTTCAAACTGGGAAAATGAAAATTTCTTAAAGATATGGGTCGGGCCTTGAAAGGCTGCCTACGTATCTTATGAAGAAGAATTTAGGCCCTACGTAGTTCGAATAGGTAAAGGATAAGTTCTCATTTCATCCACTATCTTTTGATTACAAAGGGGAAAAGTAAAAAATGACAGAAAGGAAATAACTACACTAGCTTTGCTACTTTTAAAGCTTCTTTGGATAGTGGCGGGTCTCGATCTTCTTGATATTCGGTCTTCAAGGGTGATCTGGTGTGAACTGGAGGTTGATCTTCCCAATCCGAATCATATGTTCCAGGTCAAAGTGGAAGGCATTACACTTCTTGATATCATGACCTTTCATTCCATTGTGATAGAGGCAGATATCATCGCCCTTTTTCCACTCCGCGGATCCCATTCTCTCCTTTCTCTCCGAGGGCTAGAGGATCTTAGCTTAAACCAGCTTGAAGTAAATATCCTCGTAATTATCCTTGAAGGTAGTGAAGTCCAAGCGATGAATAAGGACATCTTCATTAATGGGCATTCCAGGTTTGACTCGATCATATGTAGCATGGCGTGGGACACAAACAGGTGAGCAATTTATCCACTGTTGATCATCTCGTGGACCTTAGTTCTTAGAACCCCACATTCATCAGTGGTGTGCCCCTTCTAGAATGGATGGTAGAAATATTTTTTGTGTTCGTCTTTTGGATTGCACTAGGGTCCCTGGGTCTCATCCGGGTGCAAAGTTCCCATGGCTTGCAAGATCTGGTAAATGGTCGAGATTTCCACAACCTCAGGGTCCATCAAAAAGTTCCTGGAGTGGGCATTAAGGACAATCTGCTAGTCACCCTGCTTGAACCTAGACGGCCAGAAAACCGCATCCTTAGTCTCAGACCAATTCTTCATTTCTTCTATTAGTTCTTCCAGAGTCATAGGGAACTCCACTGGCTCGAGAACCTCTTCTTTGGGTTCATCAAACACTTTCTCTTTCCCTTTCTCTAGTTTTCTAATCATTTTTGTAGCAGCCTCAAACTCCAAAATCAGTTGCTTGATCTCTCGGACAAAGTCTCTCTTCGGCACCGCCTTTGGTTTTCCCAGCATCTGATCTAGCACAACGATTCTTGCTTTAGCCCTAGCAGTCTGTTCTTCTACTTCCCTTGTTTTGGCTAAAGTTGCTTCAGTTAGTCGGTCAATCTCCCTACTCTTTCTCTGAACCTCTTTGATTTCTTTCGCAACTCTGACTTGTGCCAACATCTCGTCGACTTTAGCCGTTGTTCTTCTGTGATGGCTATTTCTTCGTCTAGTTTCACAGATTTGGCCAATGCCGCTTCGGTGAGTTGTTCCACCTCCCTGGTCTATTTCTCGACCTCGGCTATTTTTCAAATTTACATACCCAAATCTACTCTAAATAAGCTCAAATTTGAACATAAGTTCATATATCATAAAGAACAAACTCCATTCATCAATTTGTCAATATAACAATAAATTAAACAAACTCATTTAACATCATTTTAATTTTTTTCATATATGTATGTGCTCAGTCATACATGACCGAAACACATATTAAAATAGCTAAAGTTTCAGTCATATGCGTCTAATGCGAAAGCGAAAAAGAAGAATATTATTTCGCCTAAAAGTTGTCTAATATTGGCTATTTGTGTAAAAATAAATATAAGATGGGTATTACTTAAATGGGGTGATCAAAACAGAACACCCTGTGAATTTTTGACTTTATATAGTTATTTGGGTTAGGACCTTCGACTAAATAATTAGCCCAATTACCAAACGTGAATACTGAACTTTTTAAAAACTATGAAAGGACCTGGAAAATTCTCACGTTATTCTCACGAGCTTAAGCTGCTAATTTTGCTTAACAACTGAATTTGTTATTTTTAAAAATCTAATCCAATTAAGATATTGAAATCGTTTTCACGCTATCTTAAGTATAGTAAAACCTTTGTAAGAATAAATAAAGGAGATTATTAAAGTATCAAAGAATTCCTTTGAGATTCATCTAAGTTAAAAAAATGTTAGTATCATAATATCAAAGAGAAAATAAATAATTGATTTTGAGCTTGGCCCAAAATCAATAAAGAATATCATTTTGACCCGATCTCTTCTCTATTCGTCTGTCTGAGATTGGGTCACTGACTCATTGCTTCTCATGTTTATTGGGCTTTGGCCCAGACTCTGCTATTCTATTATTGTTGCTAGTGTATGGGTTTTGGCCCTAAATTCTCATTTCAGCCTCTTGGGCTGCTGTTGCTGTATATTAGGTTGGGGAAAAGTTACACCACACATATATTTAAGGCACTAAATTACAATATATACAGATTTTTTTATTTAAATATAGTTTTATATTATAACATGTCGCAGATCTGGAATTTTAAACGTTCCACATCTTTTGGCTTAAACTTAGGGATACTATTTTGAATTAATTCTCACTAGTTACCTATTTAATTTCATCACTTTCTATATGTCAAAGTCATTATATCTCTTTCATATATAACCAAAAATATTTTAACTATCTTCCATAACTCTTCATTTTTTCAGATTTTCTTGACAAAATTCTTTCTTTATCGTGATTTTTCATCAAAATTATTTCTTTTCTTTTTTGGGTTATTAAATTGGTATGACAACTGATGTCTTAAAATATTTAAAAATTAAAAAATTATATGGAATAGAATTTAACATGGTATGTTCATCTTTTTTAATATTTAACTATCTGTAATTTGAAATTGGAGCATACAAAATGGTATTTTAAAGCTTTTTTTATATGTATGGAATGAGTATACTAACTATGAAAATTAGTACAAAAACTTGTGCTAATCAAATTTTATATTTTATTAACTGTTTTAGCTTATGAAATAGGTGTACAAATGGGTATCTATGGATTTTGATATTCAATTTAGGGGATATACTTTAGATTATATAAAAATGAAATCGATTTATAAATAATTTCTTATATGTCATATTTGTATGGAATGTGTATAGTGACAGCGAAAATTGGTATGAAAACTGTTGCTCACCAATTTTATATGTTATTAACTATTTTAATGTATGAAATGGTATACAAATTGATATTTATGAATTGTGATATTTAATTTAGGTGATATCAGGTTGTATACCCATTTTATGAATGTGCTTATCTTTTAGAATTAAGATTTCATCCCATCTACGTCCGTGTTGAATCAAGATTGAATAAATGCTACCATCTTTCATGCAAAAAAAAAAGATAAATTTTGTTGCTTTTTCAGATTTATTAAAAAGAAAATCATATATGAAAGAATGAAAATAACATGGGCTGATCTATAAAATCTGGTTCTTCAATAATAGAAGAAATGTAAAAGAAAATTGTGGTGAAAAAAAAGACCTTTGGTTATGTATGGAGGATTTTGCTTGATTTTCAGGAGATACATATGGAAGAAGTATGGAAGAAAATGGAGTGAAGAGAGAGAAAGGAGGAGTGAAGAGAGAGAGAATTATGTATTTGTGAGAGAGAATTATGGATTTGTATAACAAATTAGGCGAATATAAAGAAAAGATGATCAAGAGTATAAGTGTGTTAGGGGAGAAATTTGAGGAATCAATATCAAGGATTAAGTTATTTAAGGAAATGAGTCTCCATTATAAATTTTAGTGTGTATTTATTTATGGAAGCAAATTTTACCGTGTTTTTTAGCCCTTTGTTTGATTTTGATAAAAGGGAGAAGTGTCTAAAATACCCTTCAAGTATAGGGAATGGAACAAAAATATTCTTCTTCCACCTTTAGGCTTTAAAATACCCTTTCATCCACCTATATGGACCCATATTACCCTTTCACTTAACATATTCTTTAAGAGTAATAATTAATATTTTCATTAATAACGTGACAGCTTTTGATTGGCTGAAATTTAAATTAATCAACTATTTTAATTATCCCAACCAAACTCGGATCCAACTAAACTACCCGACCCACTTAGTTCACCCGACCCATTTTAACTTCCTTTCTCTCTAGAAAATTCATGGTGAGTAATTCTCCATTAATGGAGAAGTTCATCAAGTTATAACTAGTGTAAAAAGTAGAAAATTGATTGAAATATTAGAACAAATTTTCGGCATGTTGAGGTGAGTAATTAAAATTGCAAAGTCTTGATAACATGTAACAAAGTTTTCATGCCACACTATTATGACCAGAAGAAAAGAGATTCTTTACCGAATTTGAGATTTTCTATCTTTTTCTCACCTTCTTCATTTTCATTATCATCAGCGGTTGGAGGGGGTCCTATAGGAGGTGCTCTTAGTTGTGTCCAGAAGTGGGTCGGGTAGTTTAGGTTGGATCCGGGTTTGGTTAAAATAATTAAAATAGTTGATTAATTTAAATTTCAGCCAATTAAAAGTTGTCACGTCATCAATAAAAATATTAATTATTACTTTTAAAGAATTTGTTAAGTGAAAGAGTAATATAGGTCCATATAGGTGGATGAAAGGGTATTTTAGAGGCTAAAGGTGGAAGAAGAGTGTTTTTATTCCATTTCCTATACTTGAAGAGTATTTTAGGCCCTTCTCCGTTGATAAAATTCTACTGTTATATTTTGAATAGTGGAAACTATTGGTAGGTTTATTAATAATGAATCTTATATATTATATTTATGTTTTTTAGCAAGCTAGATAAAGCACGTTATTTAGGTAGCTAATTACCAATCGAAACAAGAGTTTTAAAAATTATACATTTTGTCTGAGATTCCTTTCAGATACACCCGCTAGATAAATGTATCTGAGATACGCGTGAACTAGATTTGGTTTATTTTCGGAAGTAGAAGATTTTTATTTTGTAACTGAATCACATTAATTTAGGCGGAAATTAAGAGATTAACTTCATTAATTTTATTTTATTACTCTTTAAAATAATAAATTCAAAATTTAATCTTTGTTAAAAAAATTATGACTTATATGACTTATAAAAATCCAAATCACTGTATTTGTGATTTCCAAATCACTGTATTTGTGATTTACAAAGACTCTTTGTATTCAGTATCAATTCGATGTATCAAGTATCAATTCATTTAGTGTATCCAGTATTAATTTAATGTATCCAGTATCAATCTAGTGTATCCAGTATTAATCCAATGTATTCAGTATCAATCTAGTGTATCCAGTATTAATTTAATGTATCCAGTATCAATTTCATATGTATCGAGGAGGAGGAAGAAGACCATTCATGTATCTGACTCTTTTTAAGCCACAGCCCACAGGTAAACCGGAGAATAAACAAAAGAGACTCCAACATTTACAAGTAATTTAAGGAAATTGAATTCGACAGCAGCTTAATCTCCAAGAACCAATTCCTCTGCATCCCACTTATCCAGAGTAACATTCAATGGTTATTGAATGATTTTTGTATATGGGAGAGACAGAGAGAAGGGGAGATCTGGAAAAATTTGTGAGACGCAGATAGGGCGAGAGATGAGAGAGAAAGAGAAAGGACAATTTGGGTGAATATGCGTGTTTATGGGGTGTAATAGAAGCATAGATACATGGTGAGTGTAACCCTGTTGGGTTATATAATTTTCTTAAACTAGAGTTATATTAAATAATTATACTATCTATGTTTTTTTAGTTATGTAGTTTCTCCTTCTTTTTTCCGCTATAAGCTGACTCGAGAAGAATGATCACATCACGTTGGCCTCAGCTCAACACAGTTTATGCAAAGGAACAAGAGTCCCATTATGCACATTAAGAAAAGGATTAGATAAGTCACAACCCAAAGTCCATGACTCAATCTTGGACTTGAATGATATATATGAGATTGAGTCCATTCAACACTCAAACCAGACTTGAATCCATCCGTTCTATTCCCATTACTGCTCAAACATTTCATTTTTAGAAACTGGACAACAATCATATGACTAATGCTCATATATAAAACAGGATTCCTTCTTCAATTCAAATGCCTAAAGCCAATAGACATACTGATGACTGCAGTTATCAAACAGGCTGGACAGATCCTATTGAACTTAAAAAAGAAATGATTCAACAACTAGTCATGAGGACCTAGAATTTAAGAGCAGCTTGAGAGGGAGACACAGGATATTCCATATCTCATCAAGCACTCAATTCTAGTATGGGGTTTGGGATTAATCCTCTTCCATACTCAAATCATAACTGATTTATTAACAAGACATGTTTGGACTCAAAGAAAATAGTGGATAAAAAAAAAGGATAAACTACCTAAAGATACGTACCTCCTTACCATATTTACTAACTCTTCCACTACTTTATTTTAATTAATTAATATATCACATGTTAACAAAAAAAAAAAACCTTCGGATACATCACCTCACCTCGGATACACCCCAACCCTCAGATACATGTTATAACTCCTCAGATACATGCGGATACATATTGTAACCCCTTAGATACATGCGGATACCTGATGTACCCGAGATAAAACCAAAGATGCCAATGTATCCGAGTGGTTTGGGATGTATCCAGCGGGATTGTAATGTATCCGAAGGAAAAGTAGTGACAAAAAGAGTAATTAGCTCCTAAAGATGTGTGTTTTATGTAAATTACCCAAAAAAAAATTAAACAAATATTAAAGAATTTTGGAGAATTAGTTTCTATAGTAGTAATACTAGTTTTTGAGGTGATATTATGATACCACTAAAGTACTAGTATTATTTAGTTAAAAATTGTAACCCCAAGTTTTTCAGGCTAAGATTTAGAACCGTTCTAAGCATGTAGTTGGATCCAAACTCAGTGAATTCTATTGTATCTAGGTGTTAAGATCAATTCCTAAGTGTGAGAAGTGTAATGGATGTGAATTAAGGTCTTAAGGAACTTCTAATGCAAACTTAAGTTGAAGTTTCTCTACCGATTAAGTTTTCGTATAACTTTCTAACAGGTTCAACTTCAAACGATCATTTCTCTAATTATATGAAGAGTTATGTAACCCATGACCCACCAAATTAAAGATTTTTGAGTTTTCTTTCTAACGCCATTGACCTCTCTTCAATTCGAGTTCCGAGTAAAAAGTTATGCTCATTTTATCGGGTACTACTCAGTCTGCACGCTGGGCTGCACGCCCGAGGATCAGCTGCGCACCAGCGCACAAATAGTAGTGCTACTGCCCTGCTGCACGCCCAAGCTGCGCGCTAACGCACGGGAAAACGTTATATAAATACCTAAGGTCGATCTTTCCGAAAATTCTCATTCTTCTCTCTTCTTTCAAGCCCTAAGTTGGTTTTCTCTCCTCTCCTCACCCTCCAACACCAAGGTATGTTACTCTCATGTATTTTTCAAGGTATTTCAAATCCTTTCTAATTGTTAGTTATGAATTCCTAACAAGATTCTTCACAAAAATTTTAAGGTTTTCAAGAAAATCTAAGGCTAGGGTTTCTATCTCAAGAATTCCTCTCCACCATCTTTTCTTCAAAGTATGTTGAACAATTCTCTTTCAACTGAATCTATTATTGGTTGATTTCTTAACTATGAAAGCAGTTTTATATGAGTTTTGAATGTGGGGTGTTGAATGGTTTTCAAAAGAAAGATTTGCTTAAAGTTTGCAAACCCATGCCTATGAAATTATTCTTTGGTTATGAATTTCTTTGAGAGTTGAGATTATTATTTTTTTGAAGTATGAAACCCTAATTATATGAAAAGCTTTTTGGGGCAGATTTATAGTCATGAAGTCATGATCCTTTTATAAATTATTTTACTATTTAAATCTTGGCTTTCGACGAAAGGAAAAAGGATTTCTACGTCTCTCGATTTTGAAATGGTTGTTTAATAATGAAATTGTTAACCTTTGAGGGTTATATTAAATGTATTTAAATCCTTTAAAATAATGAGTCTAATGATGTGTGAACGAATAGAATGGATTGGGATAGAAATCATGGTTTTCTTATATGGATGATATGAAATGGGCATAATAAATTGTTGACAGACCCTATGGGTTCTATATTGATGAAACAAATGGCTTGAAAGTCTTGGTATGACAATACCAAGAATATATTATGCTCCTATGGAAATTTTTATGTTATTGAGTGATGTTTTTAACAATATTGAAAAATGATAATAATATGGGCTATAAGAGAATTAGATGGTGATCCGAGAAGGTGTGAGTTGAATGTCTCAGCACCTGAAACCTGTGTTTGCCGACGCAGGGATGGTTCGATCCTGATTTGGATGACCTTAATGTTCCCTCTACGAGGATGATTATGTTGGCCTTAATGTAAAGTATATCTCAACTCATGCGGCAAACATTGTTGGGGCTTAGCCGATCGAGCGTTGGTCAGACACACATAGCCCGTGGTGATTTATATACGGAAGTTGGTGATACCATCTAGTTCTGAAGAAATGTTAATGTATGATTTTCATGAAATGTTTTGAATACTTGCACCATGTTTTATTTTCTATTATGATTTATGTCACGTTTCTTATGACTTGCTTTATAAACTGTTATGTCCTTTTTCCTGGGTTGCATGCCAGTACTCATCGTACTGACCATCCTTGGACGCTACATCATTTCATGATATAGGTTCCAAGACACTTTCTCATGGTACCGTGCATCATTAGGGTCGTTCGGGACAACGTCAGCAAGTGATGAGCCGTTCATCTTTCGGAAGGCGATTCACATCTTTATTTTGACTCTGATCTTCAGTTATGGTATAGTCGGGGTCATGTCCCTGCATAGATGTTTTATTCTTATGTTAGAGGCTTTGTAGACCTACGTAGATGTTGTTCTAAATTTTTTTTTTCTCCAAACACTTGGTAAGCTTTTAATCATGTTTTAAATGATGTTCTCAAATGGGTCTTTCTTCCGCAACTGTTCTATTAAATGTGCTTATGATGTTATGATATGGGGTCTTCTCGGGCCTTCATTGGTCTGGGTTGCCCGTTACGTCCAGGGCCTGGTCTCGGGGCATGACAAACTTGGTATCAGAGCACGGTTCATGGTCCCATGGTGTCTACAAAGCTGTGTCCAGTAGAGTCTTGCTTATGGGTGTGTTGTGCACCACATTTATAATTAGGAGGCTATATGGCATTTAGGAAATGTTTCTCAATCTTTCATACTCCAGATCGTGCAATAGTGTTGTCCATAAGAAACTTATCCAGATTTCGTACTCTTCTCTAACTTCGCTGACTACGCCTTATCTTTGAGGTGATAGGAGCACAAAGCTCAGACTCCTTACGATGTAACCCTATCAGGATGAGTCATCCAAAAGGGTATGAAACTGCACAAGGACTTGACAGAAGTCCATTAGTGCATTAAAGTCTATTGATCCCAAGTGTAAACTCTTATCTTCATGAGTCATGCGTTTGAGCTGAGGTGAGACGTGTTTTCAGAGCCTTTCAGAAATTTTGTTGCAGTTGTCACGCTTAAGGGGGAAAGGTATGTAAGCGAGTGTTGGGATAGTATTCCACCCTAGAGAAAGTATAAGTTAGGGTGTTATGAGATATGAGTAGTGAGATAATCCCAAGGCCAGGGATGTATGGAGTCATGAATTCAAAAGCCAGAGAGTGCAGGTTGTGAGTGATCGAAAAATTTAGCTAAAGTCTTGCACCCACTAAGTGACTGAATAGAGGTGGTATGCTTGTATGGTGTGGGTTCTAGTTTAGAAGTATTAGCAGATTTTATGGAATTTGGTAGAAGTGGAGTGGTTAGTTAAGATGTTATTTTTAATTATTTGAATAGGGAGGGAGCCTATAGTGACTTGTTATTGTAGTAGTATAGACCAATTATAGGTTGTGGATGTAAGGATAGACTGGTTGCAAATTTCTGAATTCAGACTCCATTTTGGGGTCTTGGGGAGACTTAGAGATGTTTATAGAACTATGAAGGTAGTTTAAATGTATGTATGGTTAAGTAGATGTGATGTGAGAAAGAATATCATGCTAATGGGATGTAATGGGTTATATTGTAAGATTAAGATCGACTATCCTTATCATGTGGTTTTAGTAGACACTATCTGGAATTTAACTAGTAGTTGTAAGCCAATATAGTAAGTGAAAAGATGTGTCATGGATGTTAGGTTCGCTAGTAATGCGGTGAAGATGATTGTGCTTGTAAGCCATAATTATGTTGAGGAAGGAGTTAAGATCGACCACTCTGTCAAAGTTTTGGTGGATTAGTGTTTCTTGATTTTTTTTATCTTGGAAGTTGTAAGCCCGAATAGCATGCTAAGATATGATGTTAACTTTACCTAGTGTTATTACCTAAATTTGAGTCAGGTAATGGTCATCAAGTAGAAAGAATGATAGTCAGGGATGATAATGTTGCTTTTATAAAACTGAACTAGTAGGCTTGACATGGTGCGTGAGAGGGCTTAGGTTGATAACATAGGGTAGACTTGGAATGTGTAAGCATGATATATACATGAGAACTAGTGTTGAAACAGTGAATTTGTGGCTAAGTCATTAGATGAATAAGAGCCTTAAGTTTATAAGAATAAGTGGTACCTGAGGTAATATGTTGTTAGAAGGGGTTTTATGTTGTTAATTATTAGGTGTTCCTGATTAGTATTCTTGAATTGCTTTAGATGGAAGAGGCTTATAAGTAGTTGGATCTAAAGGGATGTTGTAGAGCCTCTTGGTATAATTTTAAAATTTGTCGAATTGCGTGGTTATGGGATTAGATAAATGCTAGTAGACTAAGGAGTAAAGAATAGATTTTTTTAAGTATGAGAGAACGTGGATGTGTGCGTCCAAGAGAGCTAGGCTTTGATATTTTGACTATAGAGGTTGGAGTAAGTTAAGAATAGTATCTCTAAAGGGAATAGCCTTGAAAGGAGTTGGTATCTTTCCAAATGTAATATCTGGGTGAGATTGACATTCATGTGTATAGTGATACCCCACAATACCGAGTGTTGTACTCATAGATCTTTTCACAGCATAGGTCCACAGGCCTAACATAGTGACTGTGCTAAGGGGGAGATGATGAGGTATTGAACCAAGGAAAGTCTTGAGTTCCTAGTGGTGATGAGTTTCAGAAGGGAGTTATGATGCGTGCCAAAGTGACCTATTCTTATTCTAGCATATTCCTTATACTTCAGCTTAAGAGGACACTCTACCCAAGTATTTTTCCTTTGAACCATGTCTATGTCTGAGGATCAAATTTTCTATGTATTCTCTTATCCATGCCAGATCCTTTGAACTGGAAGCGATAGTGTCTCTCAACTAAGTAAGTCTTTTTCTACGATTCTAGGGATCCAAGGTCTATGTTACGATGCTCATGATCCATGAACCCATATCTCACATTATTCTAAGTCCTATAAACTCAAGTTTTATGATATGCGAAATATGACTATTGAAATTATGGTACGTCATGTACCTACTCAGATCAGACTTCTTGAAAAAATTTGTGCTTTTGATTTCCTTTCCCTAAGCCATGTGTACGTCCACCCTTGATGGTTATAGATGGTTATGGCATATCTATGCTCAGAACACCCTCAATTCGCGCCTTGTGCGCTCAGTATATGTGAATTATCCGCGCTCATCACACCAGATTTTCTAGATCTCATCTTAAGTGACAAGCTCACGCTAAGTATAAGTCAATATTGAACAACATCCATGTATCCCCAATGCTCATGCTCTTATTAAATATGTTCAGTTCATACTCCATATTTGTGGTCAAGAGTCAGACCTCTATTTGCATGTCATGTAGTTCATGCTCTCTATCTATTCCTTCGGTAATGTTTAGCTTATGTGAGGGAACCTATCAGTAAAGAAAGCTAAGTAGTGGTCTAGATGGGAGGTAGTGTATGTTCCCTTTTTAGTGGTGGTTACGGTGTGATTGTGTCACCTAAGTTGTTAAGTATGGATGAGGTGCGAGATGAAGATTAATTATATGAAATAGATAGATGGGAATATATGATGTGTAACCTTGTAGAAGTTCGAGAATTGTTGATTGTGGGAATGCTTGAGAGACTTCTCTGATAGTTTAGCTACATATGAGCCGGGAAGAGAATAAGTAATAGGCTTGAATGTGATATTGGATACTTGTTGGCAATTGCTTCTTGTGGCAAGTGACTTCTTGTTAAAGGCTTGAGCTTGATTGAATAAGTTGATAAAGAGAAGTAGTATTCTTGGAGGATAAATCTAGATGTAAAAAGAGACTTTGACGAGTTTAGAATAAACTTAAGGGCTGATCATGTTTAGGGAAGAAGGTTACTATAGGGGTATGGCGTATAAAATCTCGAAAGCCAGACTAGTAAGATCATATTAGATGTAGCACTTCATGCCTTCAAATTAGGCTTGAACGGGGTGAGAGCAAGATGTTAGATGCAGACTTTAGTAGATATTTGCTCCAATGTAAAAAATTTCAAGTCGTAAGTGGTGATGTGTAGTATTCAGATGAGGTTATATAGTTGAAAGGTGTGGCTACATCTAAGGGCTATTAGGCATATCATTTAAGGTGAGGATACTTATATTCTTACGTCCAGTAAAAACCTTATTTCATGTCATGTATCAATCTCAATTCATGCTTATGATTTCTAAA
Organism: Jaltomata sinuosa; assembly: GCA_003996215.1. Lineage (NCBI taxonomy): Eukaryota > Viridiplantae > Streptophyta > Magnoliopsida > Solanales > Solanaceae > Jaltomata > Jaltomata sinuosa. Next base: position 45,037 of record QJPP01004671.1, read on the forward strand.
ATTTCATGCCTTACGTTAGTATGATCATGTTCCATAAAACTTATGTTCTAGATCATGTCTATGACAAGTCTCATATGTCTCACGATTTGTATTCACATGGTTTGCTTGATGTTGTCATAGAGCGCCTCTTGATGTCCTTTTATCTTTGCTTAGAAGAGAATTATTGATGTGAAGTTATAGCCTTTACTTCCTTACTTATATGGCTTCAATAAGTCCCTACCCATCATTCGAGGATGAATGATCCAAAGGGGGAGATATTGTAACACTCCAAGTTTTTCAGGCTAAGATTTAGAACCGTTCTAAGCATGTAGTTGGATCCAAACTCAGTGAATTCTATTGTATCTAGGTGTTAAGATCAATTCCTAAGTGTGGGAAGTGTAATGGATGTGAATTAAGGTCTTAAGGAACTTCTAATGCAAAGTTAAGTTGAAGCTTCTCTACCGATTAAGTTTTCGTATAACTTTCTAACAGGTTCAACTTCAAACGATCATTTCTCTCATTATATGAAGAGTTATGTAGCCCATGACCCACCAAATTAAAGATTTTTTAGTTTTCTTTCTAACGCCATTGACCTCTCTTCAATTCGAGTTCCGAGTAAAAAGTTATGCCCATTTTATTGGGTACTACTCAGTCTGCACGCTGGGCTGCGCGCCCGAGGATTAGTTGTGCGCCAGTGCACAAATAGCAGTGTTATTGCCCTACTGCCCGCCCAAGCTGCGCGCTAGCGCACGGGAAAACGTTATATAAATACCTATGGTCGATTTTTCCGAAAACTCTCATTCTTCTCTCTTCTTTCAAGCCCTAAGTTGGTTTTCTCTCCTCTCCTCACCCTCCAACACCAAGGTATGTTACTCTCATGTATTTCAAGATATTTCAAATCCTTTCTAATTGTTAGTTATGAATTCCTAACAAGATTCTTCACAAAAATTTTAAGGTTTTCAAGAAAATCAAAGGCTAGGATTTCTATCCCAAGAATTTCTCTCCACCATCTTTTCTTCAAGGTATGTTGAACAATCATCTTTCAACTGAACCTATTATTGGTTGATTTTTTAACTATGAAAGTAGTTTTATATGAGTTTTGAATGTGGGGCGTTGAATGGTTTTCAAAAGAAAGATTTGCTTAAAGTTTGCAAGCCATGCCTATGAAATTATTCTTTGGTTATGAATTTCTTTGAGAGTTGAGATTATTTTTTTTAAGTATGAAACCCTAATTATATGAAAAGCTTTTTGGGGCAGATTTATAGTCATGAAGTCATGATCCTTTTGTAAATTATTTTACTATTTAAATCTTGACTTTTGACGAAAGGAAAAAGGATTTCTACGTCCCTCGATTTTGAAATGGTTGTTTACTAATAATGAAATTGTTAACCTTTGAGGGTTATATTAAATGTATTTAAATCCTTTAAAATAATGAGTCTAATGATGTGCGAACGAATAGAATGGATTGAGATAGAAATCATGGTTTTCTTATATGGATGATATGAAATGGGCATAATAAATTATTGACAGACCCTATGGGTTCTATATTGATGAAATGAATGGCTTGCAAGTCTTGGTATGACGATACCAATAATAGATTATGCCCCTACGGAAATTTTTATGCTATTGAATGATGTTTTTAACGATATTGAAAAATGATAATAATATGGGCTATAAGAGAATTAGATGGTGATCCGAGAAGGTGTGAGTTGAATGTCTCAGCACCCGAAACCTGTGTTTGTCGACGCAGGGATGGTTTGATCTTGATTTGGACGACCTTAATGTTCCCTCTACGAGGATTATTATGTTGGCCTTAATGTAAAGTATATCTCAACTCATGCAGCAAACATGGGTTGGGGCTTAGCCGATCGAGCATTGATCGGACCCACATAGCCCGTGGTGATTTATATAAGGAAGTCAGTGATACCATCTAGTTCAAAAGAAATGTTAATGTATGATTTTCATGAAATGTTTTGAATACTTTCCCCATATTTTATTTTCTATTATGATTTATGTCACGTTTCTTATGACTTGCTTTATAAACTGTTATGTCCCTTTCCCTGGGTTGCATGCCAGTACTCATCGTACTGACCGTCCTTGGACGCTACATCGTTTCATGATGTAGGTTCCAAGACACTTTCTCATGGTACCATGCAGCATTAGGATCGTTCGAGACAATGTTAGCAAGTGGTGAGCCCTTCATCTTTCGGAAGGCGATTCACATCTTTATTTTGACTCTGATCTTCAGTTATGGTATAGTCGGGGTCATGTCCATGCATAGATGTTTTATTCTTATGTTAGAGGCTTCGTAGACCTACGTAGATGTTGTTCTAAATGTTTTTTTTCTCCAAGCACTTGGTAAACTTTTAATCATGTTTTAAATGATGTTCTCAAATGGGTCTTTCTTCCGCAACTGTTCTATTGAATGTGCTTATGATGTTATGCTAAGGGGTCTTCTCGAGCCTTCATTGGTCTGGATTGCCTGTTACGTCCAGGGCCTGGTTTCAGGGCGTGACAAAAATTCATAATAAGTTTCCTATTTTAGAAAAGAATAAAAAAATAAAAATAAAATAACGGCTTGTTGAACCTATTATGCGCGGGGGATAACAACCCAAACGGCCAAATATATACTTTCTCATCTTCATCTTTTACTTCCTCACTAAACCTATTCCACTTTTTTGAATTTTCATTCTCTGCTCCAAGAAAAGATGAATCACGGAATGGAAATTGGTTCTTCTTTAAGTCTATCAGAGCAAATTGGTTCTTCTTCAAATCAACCAACAGAAATTGGTTCTTCTTTAAGTCTATCAGAGCAAATTGGTTCTTCTTCAAATCAACAAACGGAATTTGATTCTTCTTTAAGTCTATCAGAACAAATTGGTTCTTCTTTAACTCTGTCAGAGCAAATTGGTTCTTCTTTAAGTCTATCAGAGCAAATTGGTTCTCCTTCAAGACTACCAACGGAAATTGGTCCATCTTCAAATCAACAAACAAAAATTGGTTTTTCCTCAAGTTTAGCGGTGAATATTCATTCTTCAAGAAGTAATGTATCACTGGATTTTGCTTCTTCTTCAAATCAACAAACAGAAATTGGTTCTTCCTTAACTCTATCAGAGCATATTGGTTCTTCTTCAAATCAACAGACAGAAATTGGATCTTCTTTAAGACTACCGACGGAAATAGGTTTTTCTTTAACTCTATCAGAGCATATTGGTTCTTCTTCAAGACTACCAACGGGAATTGGTTCTTCTTCAAGACGACAAACAGAAATAGGTTCTTCTTTAACTCTATCAGAGCATATTGGTTCTTCTTCAAGACTACCTACGGGAATTGGTTCTTCTTCAAGACTACCAACGGAAATTGGTTCTTCTTCAAATCAACAAACAGAAATCCGTTATTCTTCAAATCAACAGACGGAAATTGCTTCTTCTTCAAGACTACCAAAAGAAATTGGTTCTTCTTCTTCAATAGTTTATGGGAATACCATCACTGATCCATGGACTAAAGATACTTATTTTCTTGACAAAGAAATTGGTTATTTTTCCAATGGACGCTGCCATGTTTACAAAGCTCTGTATTCCAAATATTTCAAAGAGAATCTCAAACTTGTCCCTTCTGGCTATGTCACTTTGAAGACCATCGATAAGAACCTCCATAAAAATGAATTCACGCAGCTTCTACGTCAATCTTTTGTAGGCATTGCTTATAATCCTCATGCCAATGTAATTCGATCCAACAGCAATTTCAGTACTCTGAAATTGTTATGTGTTTGTTTACCATATATGTCTGAGGGATCCCTTCGTTATATTCTCTCTACTAGTCCCAACAAAAAATTGCCTGAGGATTTCATTCGTGTTGTTCTTAAAGAAGTACTTGTTGGTCTATGGGATGTACTTCATGTTGGGCGCAATCCATGAGTTCATAAGACTTTAAATGCTGGAGATATCTTTGTTCACCTTGACGATGTTACTGGTGAAATGTTGATTAAATTAGCATTCCGAGAATCTCTTTACGATTCCCAAATCATCAGTACTGGAGAAGCCAGTTCATCCTCTTTGTTTTTGGATGGGAAGAGTATTTCTAACTGGGGTGCTGCACCAGAGGTGTTTGAGAATGAAATTGGGGATAACCGTCGACCAAAATCTGATATCTGGCTATTGGGAATAACAACACTGGAATTAGCATATGGGAATTTACCTATGAGGAATCGTGGAGACTTGAATTATATAATCAAGCAGATAAGGGCGAAGAAGAAATTTCCAAAATCACTTGAAAGGCTGCTGATCAAGAGGGATGGGAAATTCAAGAAAGTGATGGATTTTGTTAAACTAAAGAAAAGGGTGTTTTCGGAGGAGTTTGAGGCGATGGTTCTTGCTTGTCTTAGTGAGAATCCAGACAACAGGCCAACTGCTGGTCAGCTTTTGAGTACTCCATTCTTTACTACTGCTATTGAAAGGTTTAAGCAATATGTGTCGAATGCTAATAATTGAAGAATTGCTTGAGCACTGGAAGATCAAAACAGGAATGATCAATGTAGAATTAGACATGACATTCATATGTTGGAGAAATTTTAGGTATAATTCAGCAGATTCTTGGATTAACATTGATGTATAGTACTACTTCGCTTAGGCATGAAATGCTCTGTTTTTTGATCATATGGTTTATATACATGAAATAGAACTTCTGCTGAATTTTTCATCTGATTCTTCCTCTGTTTCTTATTTCTTCTGCTAGTGATTTTATTTGGATGATACTTTTATATGTTCCTATGAAGTTGGTCATTGTTTGTGGATAATGCATTTGTTTATGAACAGTGGCTAGTCACCTCTACTCCAGTGCATTTGGAAATGTCAACTGTTATTTTACATGTAAACTGAACAAATTGGTATGACTGCAGATGGCGAAAACAGATTTACAATTATAATAGACCATTTGATCAAACACCTTCCTGTTAAGATCTTGCACTTTGATAATTGTAGGTAGTAGTGGCCTGGTTATGTCCATTTCAATTGGTATCATCCTTTCATGCATAACACATATGATCAATATTTCTTGTACACGTACAAAGGGCTCCCCAATCTATTCCCAATTCGAATCAATGAATCTCTACTTCAGAAATTTAGAGATAGAATAAATAAATTAACCCAAATAGGGATGGTTTGTATCTTAAAGAAGGCATCTGCAAAATATATAGTCTATAACACTCCAGGGCTTGTTTGGATCACCATATCTGCCACTTGGTTCCCCTGATAACTAAAACAATGAGAGATGTTAATGCTTATCTGTTGAATGATTTTCCCGGCATTAGTAATCATAGCCTGCAACAAACTGCCATGTTGGATCTTCCTTTCCTTGCAGCATTATGATGGAGTCATATTCAAGATTAGTTGTTCCTTCCATAACCATTTTCTTTGCTCCATTGAATCCCAATCAAGGCAGCCTTAGCCTCTGCATAATTGTTTGTATCACGACTGTTTAGCTGTTGCGAAAATGCCATAATTAGCAACTGATTGCCCTCATGATCTCTCACACTATCATCTGCTCCAGTTCTCCCATCAGTATTTACTTTGATGATCCAATTCACTGCATGTTCTCCCATTGCATCGTTCCTTCCAAGTCCACGATGTGCATTGAAATCACCTACCTGAAATGTGTTACAATATTTTTAGTGAACCTTCATATCTTGAAGCACATCTTGTTTTCCATAACTTTGTATATGCTTGAAAATGCAGGTAGCTCCTTTCGTGAATGTTGGAAAAACTTGTTTTTAGTTAAAAGTCTGTTATCACATATTGTATAGAAAAAAGCTCTTCATTTTCTTTTCTATAGAATTCAAACAAGCCTTTTAGATTGATACTCGAAAGAGTATTAAACGAAAACAGGGGGGAAATAGAGAAGAAGAGGTGCTTTATGTAGAATTAGACATTTACATTCATATGGTGGTATTAGTAAGAGCAAAAAATTTAGGTATATTCAGCAGATTCTTGATTAACATTGATGTATAGTTTAGGCATGAAATGCTTGAGTTTTTTGAGTTGGGGATCATATGGTTTATCCAGACCCCACTTTGTTGGAATACACTGAGTATGTTGTTGTTGTTGGGGTCATATGGTTTATATACATGAAATTGAACATCAGCTGGATTTGTCATCTGATTCTTCCTCTGTCTGCTACTGAGTTTATTTGGATGATATGTTTGTATGTTCCTTGGAAATGTATGATTCATTTTTTCAGGTTATTTACTTTAAACTGAACAAATTGGTTTGAACTATTTTTCACAGTCATTCTGGGTTTATGTTGTCTTGCTTTGGGCTGTTGATCCATTTCTTGACAGCAGACAGGGCAAACAGATTTTCAGTTATAATATACCATTTGATCAAACACCTTCCTATTAGGATCTTGCATTTTGATATTTATAGGTAGTGGTCCGGTTATGTCCGGTACCTATAAAGGGCTCCCCAGACCCCAATCTACTCCAAATTTCACCCAAATGGTTTTAATAAGTAAAAGACTTACTCCTGCTACATACATCCTATCTATACATACATTAGGCATCTGCAATGTTACACCCCAGGGCTTGTTTGGTTAAATTTCAAGGATCGAGGATCACCATATCTGCCACTAAAACAATGAGAGATATTAATGCTAATCTAATGAATGATTTTCCTTACAGCACCATCGAATCCCAATCAAAACAACCTCAAATTAACCTCTGCATAATTAGCAACTTGCCATGTTGATCTCTCACACTATATGACCCGCTCCAGTTCTCCCATCTGTATTTACCTTGATCCAATTCACTGCAGGAACTAGGGAGAGAATCCTGTCATATATAGCCCCTCCCCTTGCATTATTCCATCCAAGTCCACAAATAACTATGCGTACTGTCTGCTTCTATGTGTCTGGAGAGGGTAGAGTGTACGCAATCTGTACCTCTGCTTCTATATGCTTGTAAATGTAAACATTTGAAGAGTTTATGTTGGTTGGGTTTTCTAGTTATGACAAATTTCATGGTTGTTTATATGCAAGGGAGATAAATACAAGGATCTTCTCTGGCTATATATACGATGAGAACTTTTGTTTGTTTACTTTGGCTTCTTTCCATTAGTTCTCTGTTCATTGTTTCAGGCACTAACTCACTTGTACTTTGATTATAAGCACGACTTACGCGCTCAGCAATATTAACATGATTCTCTTTTATTTTTTCCAGCAAATGGTACTAATTTGTAGCCATACAATTACTTTGCAAATACTGCATGAACATATATTAAAAAGTATTTTCTGAACAAATCCTAATAAACTTGCGCAAGCTTATAAAACTTCTATACACCATAAGGTGACTGTGACCTACAACAGGAGGTAAATATCCTAATTTGGTGATCTAAAAAAATAACCAGCCTTGATGTAAGTACAAATTAACAATAAAAGGAAGAATTAAGGGTACTAATTAAACATTAGTCGCAGCTTCCTAGAGGTAATCTTGAGAACAAGGCCAAGGTAAATATCTTCATCATCATTGATGTGAGTATTTTCTACCAATATAAAACCGTCGTCGCACTTTTCGGATATTGATTGAAGTGTTTCTCCTTCTCCAACTACGTATATTTCATCGCATAATTTGCTTGATCCTAGCTGATTTCGAGCTTCCGAAAAAGAGCACTTCATTAGTATTGTTGTAAGCAACAAAAACATAAGAAAAATTGTTGAGGAATTGAAGTTTGCTGCCCAAGCTCTTCTTGAGGAAGCCATATATATGTGAGATAGATATATAGAAAAGAAAGAGTTTGGTGTACTAGTAGTATTTATAAGAAAATAGAAGAGAAAATTTGTTAGTCCTAGTCCTAGTACGTGAAGGTAGTGGGGTTGCTTGAGGAAAGCTATATGGGTTGGGAAGTGGGGCAGTTATCTACGCCATTTCAACAAATTCCTTTTTTTCTTTTAATGATTTACACACTAATATTTTTAGGATAGTTGTTTGATTCAAAATTATTTTATCCTGGTCCTATAACTAGGACTATAATTATTATTATATATTTCATAAATGGTGATGTAAAATTTATTTTAATATTAGTATTCTTAAAGAAACATAAGATAAATTTTACTTCCAAATTTTATAGCGGGATAATCCACTTATTGCTCCAAACGGCCCCTTAATCTATATCTATATCTATCTATATCTATATCTATCTATCTATCTATATCTATATCTATATCTATATATATCTATCTATCTATCTATCTATCTATCTATATTTATATCTATATCTATATCTATATCTATACTATATTAAAAGTGTGAAGCACCTTATAATGTGATTTGAACTTTTTGCCCTTCATTAAAAGTCTCTCCTTTAGACAAAATCGTCTTTTTACTATTTTTCTCCAATTATTATTATTAATATATAACAAGAAGCTTAAATTTATAGAATTCATTAAATATATATTTATACGACTATGTTTCTCTCCTTTAGACAAAATCGTCTTTTTACTATTTTTCTCCAATTATTATTATAGATATATAACAAGAAGCTTAAATTTATAGAATTCATTAAATATATTTTTATAAGACTATGTTTTTTAGCTTTAAACATCAGTTTAGGTTTAAGATTCCTTTTGATAAATTAATTACTATTATTTATATTAATTGTCTCTCTTTATTTAGTTAAATTTGTTATTTATACGATTATGTTATTAGTATTTAGATTTAAGCATAACTTTAGGAGTTTTGGTTTAGGATTAGAATTTTTTTTTAACTAATCAATTAATATTATTTTTATTAATGTCTCACTTTATTTATGTTTACGACGACTATTCTTTCAAAAGCTATTCTAGGAGAAAAAATTATTTATATATATATTTAAAGTCTGAAGGACCTTATAATGTTGTTGTTCTTCTTAATGTTGTTTTCTCTACTTAATATAGGTGATAGATGAATGTTTGGTCAGACTTTGAGGAATTTTTGTGTAGAGATTAGGTTTAACCGTATTGTTTTGATATCTGAATTATCGTATTATTTTGTTGTAGTTTTTACTTTGTTACCAGATGTTGTTTTTCTGCTTAATACAGGTGGTAGATGTGCTTGATCGGGTTATGAGGATTTTTCATGAAGGTTAGGTTTAATTGTATTGTTCTGATATCTCGATTATCGTATTATTTTATTGTAGTTTTTATTCTGTTACTAGATGTTTTTTTGTTGTTGCTTAATACAGGTTGTAGATGAATATTTAGTCGGGTTTTGAGGATTTTTCGTGAAGGTTAGTTTAATTGTATTGTTTTGATATCTCGATTATTGCATTATTTTTTTGTAGTTTTTACTCTGTTACTAGATGTTTTTTGTTGTTGCTTAACACTGGTGGTAAATAAATATTTTGTCGGGTTTTGAATTTTTCTTGTGAAAATTAGATTTAATTGTATTGTTCTGATATCTCAATTATTGTATTATTTTATTTTTCTAAAGATATTAAAATTTATATTTATTTTAATGTTGACTTTTATTTTTCAAAGATATGTTTGTTTCACATATATTTTTATTGATTAACGTAATACATAATGCAACACGCGTACACTAATCATATTAGATAATGATTTAAATACGTGAGTGGTGAAGAGCTTCACCGGCCTCAATTGCAACTGGCCTCAATTGCAATATTATATACTCCATTGTCTTTTTGTATGCAATTTTTTATATTGTTGCGATACACACGTGCAATGCACGTACACTAAACTAGTACTATATTAAAAGTGTGAAGGACCTTATAATGTGATTTGAACTTTTTGCCCTTTATTAAAAAGAATCCGCAATAAACAAAATCGTCTTTTTACTATTTTTTTCTCAAATAATTATTATTTAATTATTGTCGTAATATTTAAGACTTTAAAATTAATTATTTTTGATAAAATAAATAACAGTAGGAATCCTAACACCCTACGATGTCAATATTTTGGGAATAATATATAGTAGGAGATCTAGAGTTCTAATTTTGGTAAAATATAATAATCTCCTAATTTTGGTAAAATAATAATTCCAATAATAACTTTCAATTAACCATTTTGAATGTTTTGTCCAACACGTTTGTCACAGAACATATATACCCACAAGGCCACAACCACTTTTTGTTATCGCAGAAAAGCAGCTTGGTCTCGCAAACAGAGTCACAATTATTACTCCGATTATAAGGTCCTTCACACGGTATAAGGCCCTTCACATTTTTATAGATTAGTTTATTCATGTCATAAATTCTGTTGCTTCGATCCATCCTGCTAAAAGAATACTTTGCCGCTCGAAAGCAAAAAAGGTTAGAGTTTTATGATTTAAGTCGTTAAAGTTCTACTAACATATATAGCTTTATTTGTATGTACATATTTATTGATATATATTAATTCATCCTTAAAACATCAGGCCTGAATGTTGATTGTCAATAAAAACTTCAAATATTTACCATTTATTATTCTATAGTTGATATGTTCATGATTAAAAATGCACTGAACTCTCACTATGTACAGATTCAGAGAAAGACCAGACCACAATACTATAATTTTTTAGAAAGAAAAAAAGTACTAAGCAAAGGAGGCGTTTTTGAGTATTCAGTTATTAGTTAGTTGTAAAGAATTTTATGGAGTTAATTCCCTATATGGTCACTCAAGTATTGAGAAGATCCCACTAAAGTCACTTTTGAATATTTCTTTCCTTGTATGGTCATCCAAGTATTGAGAGATTCCACTAAAGTCACTTTTGAATCTTTTTTCCCTAACTTGTCATTCAAGTATTCGAAAAATTCTATTAAAATTATTTTTAAATTTTTTTCTTATAAAATCATCCAATTGTAACTAAAAAATCTTAGTTGGCATGACATGTCATATTAATTTCTTATTTTTTAAGCCATGTAGGATCCGAGACTAATTTTGGATACAAAAATATTAAAATAGGCGTTTAGCTTAAAATATATGTCAATTTAAGTCCTAAATCATTTTAAAATAAAGTCTTATTATCTTGACGAGGATGATTTTTGGAGCATTACTATTAATTTGAATATAGAAAATTATGTTCTTGTTAATTTTGAGAGTGAATTTTTATATCCCTACAAACCAATTAATTCATCTCTTAGATGCTTGAATAAAAATTATTACAAATGGAATTATATTTTTTTTAAAATAAATAACTAGTTTAAAGGAGTCCTAAAATTTCATATAATACACATAAAAGCAAGTCGCTTCTTTGCAGTACATCAAAAATTTGATTCATTTCATATCAGATCGGAGATACGAGTGGGTCGTTAGTTTTTTTTTCAATTAGCATCTTTGATTGATATACATAAAATTAGATAATTAAATTTTATTTTATACTCAAATTAATTAGTAATTACACCAAAAATCATCCTCGTTAGGATAATAAGACTTCATTTAAAATAATTTAGGACTTAAATTGACATATACTTAAAACTAAATGGTTAGATTTAACATTTTTGTATCCAAAATTAGTTAGAATCCTAGATGGCATAAAAAATAAGAAATAAATATGACATAATTTTATTTCTATATTCAAATTAATAGTAGTGCTCCAAAAATCATCCTCATTAAGATAATAAGACTTTATTTTAAAATAATTTAGGACTTAAATTGACATATATTTAAAGCTAAACGTCTATTTAATATTTTTGTATCCAAAATTAGTCTAGGGTCCTACATGGCATAAAAAATAAGAAATTAATATGACATGTCATGCCAACTAAGATTTTTTAGTTACGGTTGGATGACTTTATAGGAAAAAAATTTAAAAATAATTTTAATAAAATTTTTCGAATACTTGAATGACCATTTAGGAAAGAAAGATTCAAAAGTTACTTTAGTGGAATCTCTCAATACTTGGATGACCATATAAAGGAAGAAATATTCAAAAATGACTTTAGTGGGATGTCACGACCCAATCTACCGGGCCGTGCGGGTGCCTACTCTAACTGCCTAGATAGACGAACCCTTACCACCTGTCTCACAGGTAACTTGCGGAAATTAAAGTAACCCATTAAATTAATCCATTTTATACCCGAGAAAATCCCTTTTTACAAAACATGTTCAGAAGGTAGACCAATAAAAACTTGCGGAAAGACTTTTAAAATACTTTTAAAACACCCTCCCTAGGATCTAGTCTAAACAGGTACAAGAGCTATTACAAGATGACACAAGAGGAAAAAGACACAACTTCCGCCATGGGAATCGAAGACAGAAGCTGCTGGAGATCCTTATCGCCGTGAACCTATGAAACATCACCAACCTGCAACCAGACTATACCAAAAAGATATAGCAAAAGTAGAGTCAGTACAAAAACACATACTGGTAGGCATCATCGGTCGACCCAAATCCACTCCTACCATTATATGAGAAAACAGGAAAATACATGACTGAAGTTAATATAACTTGGTTCCCATCCTCCAACGTTCTTCCGCTGCCGACTCCCTCATTCTCAAGACTTCCGAGTCACACTAACCTTAGACTCTCCAAGTCAACTAATCCTGGACTTCCCAAGTCTCAATATTCTAGACTTCCCAAGGAACAATACCCTAGACTTCCCAAGTCACCTCACCCTTCACCGATGTCCATGTCCATACCTGGACTACCCTTCCCTTACCTAAGTCCACTGTTCTAACTATCCTTCAGACTTAGCCCGGCTAACTGCCCAACTCAACCACTTATACTCGTAAAGTTACTCACCAGGGTCCAACTCTCCACGGATCTCTAGTAAACCTTCTAATATGTTCGCGACAACTAGAACCACAACCCCATACTCTCAGTCTTCCTCCCATTCTATCCACCACGTGAAATCCACCTACCAACCCTTGCTACATTTAACGACAACACTAGAGTTACATCTAATTCCTTTTTCAACGCATGACCTGGACCCTCCAAGGATCCCCTTAACCACCCTCAGTGTTAACAGCTATCCCGATCTATATCGAGACTGACCTTAGTCATTAATCACAATTAATCCCCGACCATCTAGGCATACTCAATGATGACAACCTGCAAGCATATATACATGAATAACCTCCCCTTTCTATTATACAGACCCACCCTGGGATCCCTTCTAAACAACACCTAAGTGTCAATGATCAACCTGGCCTAACTCAAGACCAACATAACAATTATAAAGAAATTCTCGGCCCCTCAAGGACCACCCATTGACATCACAATTCTACAACAGCCCGGTTCACTCAAGGAACCAATAACAATTATCACATTTCAATAAGCAACCCGGTCCACTCACGGAATCAATATCAGTTAATGCAACACAATAATAAAAATGCAATGATGCAACAAAAGTAAACCCATACCAGGTGTGGTACCCGAGCCAACCGTTAGTATATTCTATATCGGGCGTGGTACCCGTGCCAACCATTTGTTATACCTGTACCAGGCGTGGTACCCGAGCCAACCGAATGTCAATAATCCATAGTCAAATGCATGAACAAACAACTTGTAAACCAACAAGCAAATACCGATCAAATCACAGACTGTAAAGCAGGAACCTTAGACATTCTACACAATTTCCCTAAGCAATATAATCCATACAATTACTTAGATATGAGTACAAGAATATACAACATTCACAAAAGTCGTAAGCCATCACCTACTCCATTCCGGGTACAAACATGAACCATCAATTCCCGCCCGAAGACTATCCCCGGTTCACCCTTTTTATTTAATCACATGTAACTAGTGTTTTCCCTTTTTACATAATCCTATAAGAAGCTACACGATTTCATTTTTCCTAACCTTAGAAAGATCGCCGCTAAGTCTCAAGCCATAAACATTCCTGAACCCCAGCTAGGGGTTTCCTATTCCCGTTTCCCGTGGCTCCCAAGCGCTTCCCCGATTCTCCGAACCTTCTCGACATACTAGTCCCTTAACCTATCATTTAATCATACCAAGATGCATATTATAGCCACATAACACAGACCACAAGACCAGCCATTTACCCGTACATCCTAGAATCAACACAACCAATCCCGAATCCACCAGACTCCGTGCCCGGAGGTCTAAACATGGATTCTCCGTTTCCACTATATAAAAAGTACGGAAAGTAAACAGGTCTATCTACTCATGAAATCTAGCCTACCTGGGAGCCAAGCAGCTGCAATGGTGCATTTCTTGCTCCACGAATGCGTTCCTGGCTGAACGGTGGTCCTGGAATTTGCTGTTCCGCTTTCCTTCAGCCATGACCCCTCCTCCTCATGATTCCCCAGCCTTGGAGCAGCATGGAAGGGGTTTTGGAGGAACCCTCGTATGCTTTCCAACTAAGGAGAAGAGACTTTTTAATAAAATCCCGTCATAGGCTACTGCCTCCCGTAACTCCGCTATAGCGTTCCAATCCTCCGCTACAGCAGTTCTGCTATAGCAGAATAAATTACCGCTATAGCGGAGTGACGTTAGCCTGAATTATTTCCGAAAAATTGGAATTTTTTATGACATCACCTTACTTACCCCGAATAAATTTTTAACCATTTTACCCAAACTTATGAAATCGGGAAAAATTAACATAACGACGGACCCAGTCGTTATAATAGATACTAATTTACCCATCGTTCATCCCCGAATGATCCCGAATAGAACCAAGGAGAGAAACTAACCCTGGACTCTCACTGTCCCAAGTAACCGCAAAATTAATGAACCTACGCAAATTGTCCAACCTTTACATTAAGAGTCTAACCGTCCCGAGGGAAATCTATTATTACCTCGTCTCGACGAAGAATTTGTGAGCCTCACAAGGATAATTTCACGTGTTCCCATTTCGAGCACCCAAGAATATTTGAGGCCTCGTGTCGTGTTGGGGTGGACGAATTTGATAAGACCCGGGAGAACTTTTCCAATACCAAAGCTGACTGGCCGTCCACTATAGCAGATATTTCACCACTATAGCGGACAGCCGACCGCTATAGCGGTTGGCAACATAATGAAATTGGGGAGAAATGGATTTCTCCCCTCATTCTCCCCGCATTCCTTTCAAAAACTCTACTCTCTCTCACGATCATCCCACTCCCAACGTCGAAATTTCCAGGTAATAATCGTAATCTCTCCTTCCCTTACTCTCTTGCACAATTTTGTACGTGAATGTGGTAGAAAACTAGGAACTTATAGTATATTGAAGTGGGTTTTTGAACTTGAACTTTTTGGTTGGATTTTTGTCGGATTCCCGAATCATGCACGCTTCCCTTACGTTTACAATGCCTCCAAGGCATTCTGGGTGTAAGGATTATGCTATTATTGGCCAAAATGAGCCAAAAATGGGTGGGAAAGCGAAGGGTTGTTCTTGAATAAAAGTAGTGATTAGGGAAATTTATAGGGGTTATAATGCCCAAATTTCTGTAGAAAATAGCAATGGGGTACTTTGGGTAGATAGATCTGGACTTGGAATGACAAAAATGGAGTTTTTGGACCAAGGGGCGCCATTGATGCACCCCTTGAAGGTCCGGGATGATGAAGACCGCTATAGCGGTTGGGCTTTGCTATGGCGGTCTCGCTATAGCGGTACCGCTCCGCTGTAGAGGTTCTATTATTGCGGAAGGCCGCAAAATAGTGGCCTTCTCAAGCCAACACGTAGAAAAATATTTCCTACCTTTTTCGTTCTATTACTCTTCTAATCCCTTCTCCTTCTTACCATTGCAGGATAAGACGAATGGCCGAAAAACAAGTGAATGATTATAACTATGAGAGATTCCCCGACGAAGCTAGTCGGGAGAGGTTCAGGGATTACCGAAAATTCGGCTTCTGCTATGAGAGAGGTTGTCGAATGACTGGGGTAGATGGAAAAGTGGCTGATTTCCACTGCCGAGTTCGAGAGTTCGGGTGGGACACTTTGCTAGTGGCTCCTCCTCCCGCGCTAACCGGCTGGGTGCGGGAGTTCTATGCCATCCTCCCTACGGTCCGCTGGAACGAGCCAAATTTTACCATCCAGCTATGAGGGATGGACGTTCTCGTGGATGCCCAGACCATTAATGAGGTGTTAGGTGTGCCCCACGTCTCCAATGAGGCGTATATGGCTAAGGCTTGGATATGGGGCATGACTTGGCTAAGGAATACTCTGGTGGACCCCGCTTTCAGGGACAAGGTGAACTGGGTTAGCCCCGAGGGCGTTACTAGTGTCTACTTCTCCTCTGAGGCTAGAGGGTGGCTGAACTTGGTATCCCGGAGAATCCTTCCATCGGGAAATCAAACCGACGTGACCTATGCCCAAGCTTTGGTGATCGCTTGTGCCATGCAGGGGATTATCATGAATGTGGGGGAGAAGATCATCTCAGAGTGGAAGGAATTCTACGGTGGTCACAGGAAGGGCCCTTATCTACCTTGGCTGGTCTCGGAGCTGTGTAGGCGAGCTGGTGTGCCTCAGGACCACACGGGCTCAAAGGTGACCATGGACGATCCCTTTGACCCTGTCCGGGTGAAGGACATCTCCAAGAAGAAGAGGAAGATATATGAGGCAAGGAGAAGTCAGCCGGTGGAGGAAGCCGACGATGATGATGAGGATGATGACACTCCTGCCGCTTCCCAGTCCCAGCCCCAGCCCCCGATCTCTAGAGCCTAGCTGGAGGAAAATCTGGCAGCTGTCCGGAGGTTCATGGAGGATCCCAACGTCGGAGGCGCAGCCCCTCACCCTTCCGCTCAGGAACTTGCAGCACTCCGAAGGGAGTTAGAAGAAGAGAAGAGGAAGAGACGCTCGCGGGACCGCATGTTTGCCCGGATGTGGAGGACTATCAAGGTCATATTCTCTTGTGCTGCCCCAGGTCAGGAGCTTCCCACCCTCGATCCCAAGGACGTGCAGAAGTTCCCCTTCCTGAGCGAGGATGAGGCCTAGGACTCCCCCCCTTATTACTAATTTACTACTGTTTGGGTGGCCCCCGTTTGGGGCTTGTTTAAGACAATATTTCCCCTTTCCCCTTTATACCTTGGCACATGGATGCCCGTGTTAGACACTATTTTCCCTTTTTCCTGTATATATATATACATAGTATTGCTTTTCCTGGGTTTTACACAGTGGGTTTGTTGCTAATACTTGCTTTTATCTTATCCCAGAAAGGAACAAGATAATGCACAAGTACCTCTCCAAACTATACCCGAAGTTGCTACGACACATCTAAACTTTACAGGGGTCCTATTACCCCCCTAAGCTCATTTTTCTGTATTTTTGTGCTCCTTTTGTGCTGATATGGCTGCCAAGTCAGCACAAAAACATTCTACTACTTGGAAGCCATGTCAGCAAAAAGGAGCATAAAATACAGAAAAAGTGAGTTTAGGAAGGTAATAGGACCCCTATAAAGTTTAGGTGTGTCATAGCAACTTCGAGTATAGTTTAGGGGGTATTTGTGTATTGTCTTGGAAAGGAACAAAAACAGGGGAAAACAGGGCAGGCTCACTGCCTCGCTGACCTCCGCTATAGCGGTTGGTCGTTCTGCGATAGTGGTCCTGCTATAACGAAAATTTCACCGCTATAGCGGTCCCGATCGTAACCATACAGAAAATTTGAATTCCAGCTAAAAGCACTCAACCTCCTTCCCGATTACCACTATCCCAACCTGTAAGTCCCGCCATGGTCTTAAACCACCCTCAAGACCATTCCTGGCACTGAACGCATTAGACTCAGGCATAACACGTCATCAAAACACATCGAAATTTACAAGGAATTCACAACGATTAATTATTTTTTGGCAACATTTTCCCGCCATTACACACTAATGACTCCCTCGTTCCCAACCAAATTTTTGACTGTCCTAAAACTGAAGCTTCCCTACAGTCACAGTTCCCAATCCCTTATCATCTTAACCAATGATAAGCCTTTTTTAACACGTAGTACCACCCTTTAGATCTAGACATTTAACAGACTACCACAGTCTAAAACACACAAAATTTCCAGTCAATGACTCTCTGTAGACTCTATATGCACATCATTTAAATATCTACACCCATCCCAATTAAGTCATACAAGGTTGTACACACAACAATTCAATTTCAAGTCACAACACAATCAAATCACCACTAATCAATTCACAAGTTTCACCCCTTATTCATACCACGAATGACCATTAGCCGGTTATCCATGCTTGCCACAGCCTCTCAGGCCAGATACCAATTGGAACCTTCCCGGTTCCAATTTTGCTTGCTTGCCCTATCGTAACTGAAGTACGGAGACCTCCTTTACCTTGCTGAGATACCAATTAGAATCGAGAGATACCAATTGTACTCAACCCATACAAGAATGTACGAACCGCACGAAAGAATTAAAGAAGGGTGACAATTCCTAGAGTGCCTTATAGTTCCCCAAAGATTAGATGTGGACGTAAACACACCAATCTGTAGGACCCTATTCAGCACTTTGCTTTTGTACTGGGAGACCGGTAACCTAGGCTCTGATACCATCTGTCACGACCCAACCTACCGGGCCATGCGAGCGCCTACTCTAACCGCCTAGATAGATGAACCCTTACCACCCGTCTCACAGGTAACTTGCGGAAATTAAAGTAACCCATTAAATTAATCCATTTTATACCCGAGGAAATCCCTTTTTACAAAACATGTTCAGAAGGTAGACTAATAAAAACTTGTGGAAAGACTTTTACAACACTTTTAAAACACCCTCCCTAGGATCTAGTCTAAACAGCTACAAGAGCTACTACAAGATGACACAAGAGGAAAAAGACACAACTTCTGCCATGGGAATCGAAGACAGAAGCTGTTGGAGATCCTTATCGCCGTGAACCTATGAAACATCACCAACCTGCAACCAGACTATACCAAAAAGGTATAGCAAGAGTAGAGTCAGTACAAACACACGTATTGGTAGGCATCATCGGTCGACCAGAATCCACTCCTACCATTATATGAGAAAATGGGAAAATATATGATTAAAATTAATATAACTTGGTTCCCATAGTCCAACGTTCTTCCGCTGCCGACTCCCTCATTCTCAAGACTTCTGAGTCACACTAACCTTAGACTCCCTAAGTCAACTAATCCTGGACTTCCCAAGTCTCAATATTCTAGACTTCCCAAGGAACAATACCCTAGACTTCCCAAGTCACCTCACCCTTCACCGATGTCCATGTCCATACCTGGACTACCCTTCCCTTACCTAAGTCCATTGTTCTAACTATCCTTCAGACTTAGCCCGGATAACTGCCCAACTCAACCACTTATACTCGTAACGTTACTCACCAGGGTCCAACCCTCCACGGATCTCCAGTAAACCTTCTAATATGTTCGCGACAACCAGAACCACAAACCCAGACTCTCAGTCTTCCTCCCAGTCTATCCACCACGTGAAATCCACCTACCAACCCTTGCTACATTTAACGACAATACTAGAGTTACATCTAATTCCTTTTTCAGCACATGACCCGGACCCACCAAGGATCCCCTTAACCACCCTCAGTGTTAACAGCTACCCCGATCTATACCAAGACCGACCTTAGCCATTAATCAAAATTAATCCCCGACCATCTAGGCACACTCAATGACGATGACCTGCAAGCATATATACATGAATAACCTCCACTTTCTATTACACAGACCCACCCCGGGATCCCTTCTAAACAACACCTAAGTGTCAATGATCAACCCGGCCTAACTCAAGACCAACATAACAGTTATACAGAAATTCCCGGCCCCTCAAGGACCACCCATTGACATCACAATTCCACAACAACACGGTTCACTCAAGGAACCAATAACAATTATCACATTTCAATAAGCAACACGGTCCACCCACGGAACCAATATCAGTCAATGCAACACAACAATAAAAATGCAATGATGCAATAAAAGTAAACTCGTACCATGCGTGGTACCCGAGCCAACCGTTAGTATATTCTGTACCAGGCGTGGTATCCGTGCCAACTATTTGTTATACCCGTACCAGGCATTGTACCCGAGCCAACCGAATGTCAATAATCCACAGTCAAATGCATGAACAAACAACTTGTAAACTAACAAGCAAATACCATTCAAATCACAGACTGTAAAGCAGGAACCTTAGACATTCTACACAACTTTCCTAAGCAATGTAATTTATACAATCACTTAGATATGAGTACAAGAATATACAACATTCACAGAAATAGTAAGTCATCACCTACCCCGTTCCGGGTACAAACACGAACCATCAATTCCCGCCCGAAGACTATCCCCGATTCACCCTTTTTATTTAATCACATGTAACTAGCATTTTCCCTTTTTACATAATCCTATAAGCAGCTACACGATTTCCTTTTTCCTAACCTTAGCAAGACCGCCGCTAAGTCTCAAGCCATAAATATTCCTGAACCCCACCTAGGGGTTTCCTATTCCCGTTCCCCGTGGCTCCCAAGCGCTTCCCCGATTCCCCGAACCTTCTCGACATACTAGTCCCTTAACCTATCATTTAATCATACCAAGATGCATATTATAGCCACATAACACAGACCACAAGACCAGCCATTTACCCGTACATCCTAGAATCAACACAACGAATCCCGAATCCACCAGACTCCGTGCCCGTAGGCCTAAACATGGATTCTCCGTTTCCACTATACAACAAGTACAGAAAGTAAACAGGTCTAACTACTCATGAAACCTAGCCTACCTGGGCGTCAAGCAGCTACAACGGTGCATTTCTGGCTCCATGAATGCATTCCCGGCTGAACGGTGGTCCTGGAATCCGCTGTTCCGCGTCCCTTCAGCCATGACCCCTCCTGCTCATGATTCCCCAGCCTTGGAGCAGCATGGGAGGATTTTTGGAGGAACCCTCGTATGCTTTTCAACTGAGGTGAAGAGACTTTTTAATAAAATCCCGTCACAGGCTACTGCCCCCCGTAACTCCGCTATAGCGGTCCAATCCTCCGCTACAGCGGAATAAATTACCGCTATAGCGGAGTGACATCAGCCCGGATTATTTCTGAAAAATCAAAAAAATTCTATGACGTCACCCTACTTACCCTGAATAATTTTTTAACTATTTTACCCAAATTTACAAAATTGGAAAAAATTAACATAACGACGGACCCAGTCGTTACATGGGATCTTCTCAATACTTGAGTGACCATATAGGGAATTAACTCCATTTTATGTTATCATGTGAACTTGCATAATATGACATGAATTTGACCTTTTGAATTTTAATTGCTATGCAATACTAATTTAAGGCTCGTCTGCTTAAATTGTTATTTTTTAACATCTTTTTATACATTTATATTTATTGATATGAGCCATTTGCACGTACACTAAACTAGTCTATATCTATATCTATATCTATACTATACTAAAAGTGTGAAGCACCTTATAATGTGATTTGAACTTTTTGCCCTTCATTAAAAGATTTCCCAATAGACAAAATCGTCATTTACTATTTTTCTCAAATAATTATAATTTATTATTTTTCTAAAATTATTATTTAGTTAACTTTATTATAATGACTCCTAAAACATAGGGAATCTTTAGTGTACGTGAATTTTGCTAAAAGGAAAATTATGGAGAAAACCAAACATGTTTGAAATCAAATAGAATTTATGGGATTTAGTCATCCATACGTGATTTTTTATAAAAGGAAAATTATGGAAAACCAATCGAAGAATTCTCCAAGGAAAAGGTGTACATGATTTTTTTCCAGTGGAAGATTTCTAAGTTTATTTTAGTTTTGAAAATAAACTTTTTCCTCAAGTAAATAATCACCTTAATCAAATAGGAAAAAGGTTATATAAAGGGTGATCCTTCTTGAGTTTTACACAAAATAGTTGACAAGAAATTTTTTATCACCAGGTTTTTCTCAAACCCATCTTTGAAATTTAAACAAATTTTATTATTTCTTAAAACGTTTACATTGTTATTGTTTCTTTTTGTCAGTTTGATGATAAAATTGAAGGATTTGGGAGGAGGAACTTGCACTAATAATAACAACAATTCAAATATTGTTTGGATGTGGTTGTTACATATCTCATATTTTGTTATCGTATTGTATTATTTTGATGATTCGATGAATATAATATTTGTATAGATTATATCATTTTTTATCGTTACACACAAAAATCTAAAGAATTTTTACTTTCCGTAATTATGAACGAAGTGAATAAAGAAGTATTAGAAAGGGGGTGATGCATGGGTAGACGAGAAATGCACAAAGAATAGAGTGTTGAGAGTAAGGTGAGGGTGAAAAAACAAATTGGAAAAGAATGAAAAAGAGATTTCAATCTAAGCCATTAATTATATAGGCTGATTATGCAGTGAATATAATATTGAGGTTAAAATTTGCTTATTCGTTTGATTTGTTTTATCATTTTTTAATGGTAAAATACTCTTTTTCTATTAATGTTATTTTATTTTTATTTTTAAATTACATGTCCGATTCTGCAGGTTAACGTTGATGGTCTCCGATCAAATCATGGATATATTTGCGTGTTTGGGTTCATAAGGTTCGTAGAGTTTGAATCTTTTTTTTTCTTTTTAATCTTTTGTTCTTTGTTAGTATGATCGAAGAGTTGATTTTTATTCTATGAGACATTCTTGTATATTTTTTGTATAATTTTTTTGTCTACAAAGTATTTCAGAAAGAATAGAGTTTGAGAGTAAGGTGACGGTGGAAAACCAAATTGGAAAAGAATGAAAAAGAGGTTTCAATCTAAGCCATTAATTATATAGG
Organism: Jaltomata sinuosa; assembly: GCA_003996215.1. Classification (NCBI taxonomy): domain Eukaryota; kingdom Viridiplantae; phylum Streptophyta; class Magnoliopsida; order Solanales; family Solanaceae; genus Jaltomata; species Jaltomata sinuosa. The sequence continues at coordinate 67,667 of QJPP01004671.1, forward strand.
CTGATTATGCAGTGAATATAATATTGAGGTTAAAATTTGCTTATTCGTTTGATTTGTTTTATCATTTTTTTAATGGTAAAATACTCTTTTTCTATTAATGTTATTTTATTTTAAAAAAAAATTACATGCCCGATTTTGCAAGTTAAAGTTGATGGTCTCCGATCAAATCATGGATATATTTGCGTGTTTGGGTTCATAAGGTTCGTAGAGTGTGAATCTTTTTTTTTCTTTTTAATCTTTTGTTCTTTGTTAGTATGATCGAAGAGTTGATTTTTATTCTATGAGACATTCTTGTATATTTTTTGTATAGAAATTTTGTCTACAAAGTATTTCACAAAGAATAGAGTGTTGAGAGTAAGGTGACGGTGGAAAACCAAATTGGAAAAGAATGAAAAAGAGGTTTCAATCTAAGCCATTAATTATATAGGCTGATTATGCAGTGAATATAATATTGAGGTTAAAATTTGCTTATTCGTTTGATTTGTTTTATCATTTTTCTAATGGTAAAATACTCTTTTTCTATTAATGTTATTTTATTTTTATTTTAAAATTACATGTCCGATTCTGCAGGTTAAAGTTGATGGCCTCCGATCAAATCATGGATATATTTGTGTGTTTGGGTTCATAAGGTTCGTATAGTTTGAATCTTTATTTTTTTTCCTTTTAATTTTTTGTTCTTTGTTAGTAGATCGAAGAGTTGATTTTTATTCTATGAGACATTCTTGTATATTTTTTGTATAGAAATTTTGTCTACAAAGTATTTGATATAAGACTACCGGATGTTTTGTGCGTAGGAGACTAATAAAAATTGAAGAAAACTATAAAATATGATTAAAGTGTATGTATTTATTTATTCATGAAATTATGCATTGTTTTTCTATTTTTCCTGACGAAGAATTACCCAATGAAGATTGTGATGAAATAGTAAAAAATTAACTATATTTTAACTGAACTATCATATATATATTTTTGTTATATTTATTATAAAAAAAGTGAAATATCTCAATATTTTTTTATATATTAAGTTATTTTACTACAAATAAGCATGACTTATGGATTAGCAACAAATTATTAAAGAAAATTCTTAGCTATAAGCAATTTAGTGACAAAGTTTATAGCTAAGTCCTATTTTATTCTTAGTGTTTGTGCTGAAATACGATACACGTTTTGCTCACGCGCAAAGCGCGTACACTAAACTAGTTATATTAAAAGTGTGAAGGACCTTATAATGTGATTTGAACTTGTTGCCCTTCATTAAAAGATTTCGCAATAGACAAAACTGTAATTTACTAATTTTTTCCAATTATTATCATTTAAATAGTAATATTATTATATCCCATAATAGTTAGAGATCTCCTTTTAATTATTCCCCTAAAATTAAGGACTTCAAAATCAGTAAGATTTGTGTATTAAATCCTTCTTACGGGACTTCCTTTTTAATATATCATAATGCTAATAAACAAGATATTGACGTCACAATTTGCCGCGTAGAAATTCGATCATCTAAAGTCATGAAAATAATAATAAGAAAAGAGGCTTTTAATTACTTTCCATCAAAATTAGGACTATAATTCCTATAGTTTTATAAATAACCAACATTATTAATGTGAAAAGACATAAATATCTAATTATTTTCTTTTATTCACACTACAAGAAAACAGGGAATTAGCGACGGATAAAATTTCGTAGCCAAACAATAAAAATCCCATGCTAATCCCATTTAGCTACGAATTAGCGACGGATTATAAGAAATTTCAGTTAGCTAAGAGCTTTTTAGCGACGTATTAGTTAGGGATTACTGATAGATTTCGTAGCTAATTCCATGTTCTCTTGTATGTCATATTTGAGAAATAGAATTGTTATTAAATACTATCTTTGAATTTTAGTGGAATATAAAATCTTACGTATTATGGTTAGAAAAGTGTATCTATTTATAAAATAATTTCATGGATGTGTGGAAAAAAAACCTCCTCAAGAATATACTCGATGTTTTTCTCTTTTTAAATTCATTTTTTTTTTTTGAAACTATATAATTTGTTATAATTTACATATGTTAATGTTATACATGATTGATTGATCTGCAATTAGTGATCTAATTATTTTTCTTATTTTTCTCTAGAGATTTGTTGATTTATGAATCATGACACAATGATTCAAGCTACAAATTGTATTACTTCGCAGAAGGCATAGAAAGGTTAGAGAGTGTTTATTTTAATCTTCAAAGGTCTATTGGTATTTATATCGACAATTTTGTTGTTTTATAATAGTATATGTGAGTGATTTTGTAGGATTTTAAATATTTTTTAATTTTATTTAAAATTTATGGAGTTGAAATTGTGTTTGGTTATACTTTTTGTTAATCATTATCCTAATATTTAGGACTAATTAATTTGCTATTTAATTATTCGTGTGATGGTGAGTTATCATGTAATTCACTTTTAAATTAGGATTTATTTAGACCAAGTAATATTACTACGTTGTCTTTTCTCTATTAAATTTAAAAGTCAATTTAGGTTTAGGGAAATTCTACTGCCGTAGGATACCCATTCCCGTAGGCTTCGAAGGAAAATATATTGGTTTAGGAAATAGCTCTATAGTTCAACAAGTGCAGTAACAATTAATTTCTCAAGTGATAGAGAGTACATCAAGGAATAAGAGTTTGCATGTTCTCATCTTCACGGAAATTTTTGTTAATATTAAAGGTAACTACTCTTTTTTGAATATCAAAAATTAAATTTCATTAGATTTGTATATCTTGGTGTTCAAAAGTATAATATATTGTCTTCTTCTCTTTTTCTTTGAATTCTTCTCTTAAGGTCAATCATGTATAGATTTAAGGAGTAATTCTAGAATTGTGATAGCATAACGTTAGATTTATGACTAGACTATGAACTTAAAAGTTTTAATGGGTAACTAACTATAGAGGTCATATATACGTATTCTATGTAGAATATAAATTTGTGTAAAGATCTATTAAAATCGTAGAAAAAAAATAGTAGATATGAATTCATAACTTTAAAATATAATGAATTTAATGTTAGGAATTTTAAAGATTAAACCAATAGACCAAAATCTTGAATCTGTATATCTGCTACTTAGAGACTAAAGAGTCCTAGAACATATATTAGAGAATACTATTGTATTACGTTGTTATTTTAAATATAATATTTATTTTGATTGTTAATATTATTTAAATTTTATTATACCTTATCGTTAAATTCATCGTTATATATATACCTGTGAGTATAAATCAAAGAAAAAAAATTAGATTTTGGTTAACGTCAATTGCTATTTTTTAATATTTTTTATATTTTATATTTATTACATAGATAAAATAGTCTTTTTACTATTTTCCTTCAATTATTATTCAATTATCTTTATAATATTTTAAATTATGGTAAGTTTTATAAATTAAGAAGTTCTAAACTATATGGTAATAGCAAAATATATGGTAAAAATTATTAGGATAACTGATAATTAAGAGTCCCAAAATATATTGTAAAAAGAGAAGAAAATCTCATGAGGAGCGATCTCAGTCGTAAGTGACTCTGTAATTACTTCCATATACTAATTCTATGCTTTGAGAGTTGCTTTAGCTTAATCTATTTCTTGGGTTTGTTGTTGTTATTATAATTAATATCAGACAAGCAAGGAACATTTTTGGGTTGCTCAAAAAACACAAAGATTATGTGATGCGGGTGATAGCATATCACAAATAGGAGCAAACTTTATAGGTAATTTTTTATTTTTTTTAGTTCTACTGGGTATTGGAAGGATTAGTTGAGTTAGAATTGAAAGTCCATGAAAAATCAAAATATTTTATAGCTTAATATGTGATTGAAATATGAATAAGTTAGGGTTGTATGATATTCGCTGCAAGGCCCCACTTTGTTGTCCCATTGAAGAAAAATTAAGAAAGAGCGGGAGGAGGAAAGAAAATCAGCTTGCTACAATAATTTTTTTATAGTAATTTTTTTTTGTACTCACGGGTGTGATTTAGTGATTGATAAAGTGAGTTGAGAATCATGAGTTATCAGGTTTTAAATTTTTAATGAAAGTAAAATACAAGATAATTCTTTCTATCGGTCAAAACTTGGTGAATGGAGCAGAGTTTAGAAGTACTAGATGTTAGGACTTTTAATATAGTTCTATTAAAAAAATTATAATTGATTTTAAAGTTTTAAATATTAAGTCTTATTTGAGTTTAACTAAACAATTAAAAATAATTAAATAAAAATCTATTGTGATTAATATGAGGGACACGCGCGAGGCGCGTACACTAAGAGAAGAACTCTAAACATGAGTGTCAAATATAAATAGAACGAAAACTAGAAAATTATGACATAATCTGATTTCGCCTCTAATTGGTATGCGTTACACAAATACTCCTACAAAATTTTTGTACAACACCAACTAATTAACATTAACAGGAGCCGAGACCCAAGTTTACTTTAACACAAAGTGACATTTTTTCATTACACTCCAACCAAACAAAACCCTTCAAACCACCCTCCCTTTGATAACCCTAATTTATTCTTCTAACGAATATATAATTTTTCAGAATGACAATTTGGGATGGTAGGGACTGTACCGAAGATTTTTTGTGTTTTTTAGAATATAAAATTATTAATGTTAAATATATATAGTACTTATGTATATATTATAACAACAAAATTTGGACCTGCATATGGTTATTTAGGAATTTTTTAAGAACACTTGATAAGACTATTTTAAGACTCATTTAGGAAGCTCTCACATTTAGTTTATGGTGCTTTTTAGTACTCATAATTATCTTTTACTAATTATTTCTATTTTTACATATGACTAGGTAAATATATTAGGTTGTCCATCTCTTTCATATATAACATGTATTGCATTCTCCTAATGTTAAGAATAAATAGTTAATATTATTTCTGAAATTTAGGCTTTTATACTTTTTTTTGTATTCAATCTTTTGTATTGACGTGACACACACGTGCAACACACATATTCTAAACTAGTTATATTAAAAGTCTGAAGGACCTTATAATGTGATTTGAAATTTTTTTCCTTCATTAAAAGTCTCACTTTTAGGCAAAATTGTGTTTTTACTATTTTTCTCAAATATTTATACATTGAAAAATTATTAAAATGTAGTTATTAAAACTTGCCTTATTTATACCTAAAAGTTTCGTTATTTTATATAATTTAGGATTCCTTATTTTAAGTATGTAGAAGTCCTAACTGCACGTAATTATTCCGATTAATTTATAAAGTTTTTCATTATTTTCTTATATTCATTCATTAGGGTTTACTTGAAAATAAAAACTATGTTATATAAATTGGGATGGAGGGAGTAATATTTTTTTAATATATGCTAATGTCAATCATTTTCACTTGTAATATTAATTAGTGTTCGAATTCTAAAAGAAAATACTAATAACACATAAACCACGAAACATGATCGATTATGGAGGCTGATTTTTTTTTTGTCTGAGGTTGGAAGATTTTATAAGAAATAATAAGAATTTTACTTGTAGAGCAGGAGAGTCATCGGGACGAAGAGGATCAACAGAGACAATAACTTTAGAGACTTGTGGGGAATCTAAGGAGGAAGATGAAGCTGCAGCTGTTTCGAATAAAATCAGTGAAAGAACTTGTGCGAATGTATGAATTCGAGAAAGAGGAGGACTGAAGAAATACCTTCTTTCAGTTTAGTATTATTTTTATTTGTTTATATTCATTGAGTTATAATTTATTTTGATTAGTGAATCTTATTTGATTTTTTATTGTGTTTGTGTTCAATAAATACTTATTTCAATATCTTTTTCTCAAATCCATCAAGTTATTTTGGCTCAATATTTTGTAGAAATAATGTTGATGAACGAAGCAAAAGTCTTGCTCGATTTCTTCCAATTTCTTGTCCCGCTACTGATAAGGTTTGTTTCATAATTATTTTATCATCATTCAAAAAATTCGAGTTCTTTTCACTTTTTTCTTCTAATTTATAATATTGAATATTGCCTATAATAAATATGCGAAGATTTTCTACTTATAGTTGAATTCCTAAAGATACGTGAATTTTTCCAAAGAATTTTTTTTAAGGTTGGCAAAAAAATTCCTTGCATTGGAATTTTCTTTTTTGTTGGATATAATTTTTGCTTATTTAGTTTTAGAATTCCATTATACCATTAGGACGACCATTAATTTAATTCTAATTCAAATTGAATATGATAAGACGGATTCGGCTCCCCTTCATTATCCTTTCTCTACATTTTGTCAAGTACATATCTTGATGGGAGACATGTGTCCTATTTAATTTTTAAAGGTTAAGATTATATTACCTTAACAAGTATTATAACCATAGTAAAGTTAATAAATTTTGGAAAAATACTTTCTTAATTTTGGTAAAACAAAGATATCCTCCACAATATAATACCCATTAATATAATTATTTTTATCTTATATTTTTATATTTAAAAAAATTAACCATATGATGTTTCGATATTTAAATTGAGAATTGACTAAATAAATTTCGGTGCCGGTAAACTTTATTCTTGAAATATTATGTTGGAAAAAACAAGGTGAAGAATTATCAATGTAGACAAAAAAAAAATTCTTTTTTTTCTTTTTTTTTATGTAGACAAAAATCACAAAATAAAAGAACAGGAAATAAACAAATTAAAAATAAAAGACTCAGATGTTATCAAAATTACAAATGTGAAATATTCAAATTCCAAAATTAAGGAGAAAGTGAATGTTGCAAGCACCGTTGGCTACTGTGTTTGAAGGGAAAAAATATGTTTATAAAAAATATTCCTTTTTGTTGTTGTGAAATCAAAGAAAATATTGTTCGAAAGACAAAATGTTTTTGAAGACTGTTAAATAAAAACATTGTTAGATTTATGGTGTACAATTTTAATATTTGAATATAAAATTATAAGATGAAATTAATGATATTTATGAGTATCAAAAATTGTGTGGGAGATTGATATTTCATACCAAAAATAGAGAATTTTCTAAAATTTTATATTCTTAAGTATGGTTAAAATGATTGTTGAAAGAATTTAATCTAGACCTTTAAAACAAATATTTGACAAGTGTCACTCATCTAAATATATATTTAAAAAAATGGAGGAAAGGTGTAATGGAGGGGAGCCAAATTCATGATAAGACATCTACTAGAATTAGAAAAACATGATCAGTACTCTTACGTTATTATTTATAAATTAAACATGAAAAGTTTAAATTTCTTTACTAATTATAACCGTGGGTTAAAATTGTGGAAGAATTCTAAAAATATGGTAGGTTTTATTTTAATTTTTCCTAATTAAATATTAGGAAAATTTATAGGTTTTTTTGTGTGAAAAAGACTCTTAAAATAGGAGAATTACTTCTATTTTTCTTTTTATTTTTGTTGTGATTCAATTCGTATTCTTGCATCCATTATCATCATCTTTTCTGTCTTTATTTTTTTTAGTTAATAGCTTTAAAGATTATATATAAATTATACATAATCAACAATTGACAATGGATTCTCCCTTTTTGATATTTCTCATGTTTCTCTTTCAGTAGAAAATTTCTGATAAAAAAAATTAGATAAAACAAATATGTTGACAGAGAGAAGTAGCCGAAACAATCAAAGATTTTTTTTTTTTTACATGCTCTCACTTTTGATTTTTAAATTGTTTTATGTATTTCATTAGATTTATTAAATTAGTTGTAGTTTTGGTTATTAGATTTTTACTTTTACTTGAAATACGTAAGATCTCCCAATATTAGAAAATTAAGATAGGTTCATATTTTTAATTTATGTAAATCCCTTCTTGTTTATCAGCTCTACATATTTTGGTGATTTTTTTTCTCTATAAATTCACAAGTTAGTTAATTGATGTTTTGGTGTTTTTTTTTTTTTTAATAAATCCACAAGTTTATCAAAGTTCTTTAACCGTCACAAAGTGATATATATTTAGTGTTATTTATTATTGTTCCATCTACTCAGAATTACGTAGGCTTACTATAATATTCAAGTTTAGATTTTTAAATCTGTATAATATTTAAGTTAATAATATTAACGTAACACACACGTGCAATGCACGTATGGTAAACTAGTATCTGTCTATATCTATATTATTATAAAATCATGAATATAAATGTTGGTTGATGAAAATAGCCTTAAAATATTGAACGACTATTATACTCTTAAATATTTGTATAATTTAAGGATATAATTTTACATCACTCTTAGAAAGTTCCACCTAAATAAACATGGAAACCTTAATTCTACGTGTTATTTTGATATTAGGAATGGTAAGTATTTTCTACATAAATTTTAGTTTCTACCTAAATAAACATGGTATAGTCTTGGTAAGTTTAATTAGGAATGATAAATTTTTAAATTTTAAGAATAGTACGTATTACTTTATGCCATATACCATTAACTAAATACCAAATTTTGAATGTTAAAATTCTTAGACCTAAAAGCTAAAACAACTTTAGGAATATTTTTAATACTATTACAACTAAAATTCAATCCCGTGTAAGCCCAATTTTTATTACTTAACGTTTTTAAAGTCATGTCAAACATTAGTTTAGTCGTAACATATTTTTCTACATATATAGGTAATAAGAACGTAAAGAATATATACCAAATACAATATTTTAATGGGAAGTACACGATTAAATATATTTTTGTACCTCGTGAAATAAATAATATATAATTTTAAATAACATTACCTAACATTTATTATGATTGAAGGGATAACGTGCGGAGCACGTTCATAGAGACTAGTCTATATCTATATCTATATCTATCTATATCTATCTATATCTATATCTATATCTATACTATATTAAAAGTGTGAAGGACCTTATAATGTGATTTGAACTTTTTGCCCTTCATTAAAAGACTCTGCAATAGATAAAATTGTCTTTTCACTATTTTTCTCAAATAATTATTTAATTATGTTTATAATATTAACTCCTAAAATATATGGAATCAAGACTTTAAAATATATGGTAAGACTTTTTTTATTAAATTAGGAGTACTAAAATATATGATAAGAGGTAATTTTTGTTTTGTAAGTTGTCTAGGTTTAGTTGGTTCAATTTATCATGTATATTTATTATTAATATATTTTTTCACCCAAAATACATCCAAACAAACAATTGAGAAGGAATTACAAGTTTCAAAGTTTGGTTTATTTTTGAACACCAAAAATATTTGCGATAATATTTTTTTTCCTTCTTAATTTGATGGGTAAAAAGGAGAGAGAGGAAGAGGAGGAAGAGCTTGTGAGTTCGTCTTCATATCAATCGGATACATCGTAAGTTTTTTTTCTCGTGTTCTTAAATTTCATGGTTTTGCCTTTTTCAATTTTTTTAAAAAAATATTATGTTGTATTATTGTGTCATTTTGCATGAAAATTAGGTAGTTATGATTTTTATATCTTTTTTTCTATGATTCTGTTTTGGTTCTTCAGATTTGATTGTAAAATTAATAATGAATTCTTTTCTTTTGATAATTTTTTGTGTTTCTCTTTCAGTTGAAAATTTTTAATCGAATAATTGAATGAAACAAGCACTTTAGCAGGGAAAATCAAAGATTTATCTCTTTCCTTTTTTTTTCCGAATAATATTGAACCACCCTAAGCCAATGTTGCATACTGTTTCATGGACAACAGTTTGTTACTTCTTGAAAAATAAAGTATGGATCGTCCGTTTATTCTCATCCTTACTTCTTGCTCTATAAAATTTCAAAATTGGTGTAGCTTCCTTTTTGTAAACTGTAATCCTATCATGAACTTCAAATAATTTTTGAACAGATTTCAGCAGATTCTTAGTCTATAATTTTTGTTACATGATCACTATTTTGTGTGTTAATATAGTTATACTGTGTCCGATGATGTCTATAGATTTCTTTACTCGATATCTTAGGAACCATAAATTGTTATATGGTTTGAACTTTTTGCCCTTCATTAAAAGTAGTGTTATTTTGTCTATTACGAACTATTTTTTCCGCTTGAATCACGCGCAAAGTGCGTACACTAAAACTAGTTATATTAAAAGTGTGAAGCACCTTATAATGTGATTTGAACTTTTTGCCCTTCATTAAAAGACCTTACAATAGACAAAATAGTATTTTTCTATTTTTCTTAAATAAAATTATCATTATACATAAATACTACTTAATATATATAACTAAACACCAATTTCTTTTGGTTTCGTAAAATACAAAAAACGAAACAAATATATATATAAAGAAAACATGAGGAAAACAGAGGAAGAAAGTACGTGGGATTTTGTGCAAGAAAAGAGGAGAGAAGAGAAAAAAATTAGGGTTATCAAAGGGAGGGAGGTTTCAAGGGTTTTGTTTGTTTGGAGAGTAATTAAAAATCCTCTCTCTATGTTAAGTAAACTTGGCTCATGTTAATGTAAGTTGGTGTTGTACGAAATTTACGTAAGCTTAGAGTTGTTCTCTTTTTATATTTTCTTCGTATTTGGATTTTTGATTCGAGTGATTGAAGTCATTTTCTTGTATTCATTATCATTAGTCTCTCTCTCTTTTTTTTTAATTATTAATTTTAAAGATTATGCATGAAGTATACATAATTAACAATTGATAATGAATTTTCCTCTTTTGATAATTTCTTGTATTTCTCTTTTAGATTTTTGATCGATAAATTGGACGAAATAAGCATGTCGCCGCCGAAAGAAGTAAGCCAAAAAAATCAAAGGTTTATCTATTTTCTTTTTTTTTTATTTGTTTAATTGCGATTTAGTTTTAGTTATGTTATTTAATAATATTTTAATATATTATTTGTTAATATTATAGTTAAATTCTTAATTAAACTTATTTGTTAAATTCGAAATATAACGTTATAGTTAATATACAGTGCTTTTATTTAAATGATGAACCTATAAATTTAGAGTTATAATCGACTCTTTCAATTTGGGACTTACTAATTAAGTTTGATGATGAACCTATAAATTTAGGATTATAATCGACTCTTTCAATTTGAGGCTTACTAATTAAGTTTGAAGACGGATCAAGTACGTTATTTGTTGTAAATCGAGTTTAACATATTTATCTATTTGTATTATTATAAAAAAAATAAAAAAATTGGCTGACAAAAATATCCTTCAAATATTGGATGACTTTTATGCTCAGTGGGAGGAGAGCGCTCACGATGGCTCTCTTGCGTGAAATCTATGGAGATGCAATCTGCAACGTAAGTAAAGCGAGACTTAGAAGATGCAGAGCTATGTTACATTTTTATGGTTCATCAGTACAAATATTCCAGTTTATTTATTTTCTTGTTTTGCAGATATCCCATGATTTAAGATACTTCCAAATTAAAGTACCTTAGGCTGATTTCTTTTCTGCTATTTATATATTTATACAAGTCTCTCTTGATCATGGAAGTTAGGGATCTAATAGTCTGTTTGGCCAAGTTTCTAAAATCATCTTATTTTGAAAAATGCTTATTTCAAAAGTACTTTTAAGAAAAGCACTTTTAATGAAAGTAATTTGTGTTTGACCAATATATTCAAAAAATACTTTTGAGCAACAATTAGTGTTTGACTAAGCTTTTTAAAAGTACTTTTGAGAGTATTTTTATCAAAAGTGTTTTTCAAAAAAGTGCTTTTGGGAAGAAGTTACTTTTTTTAGCTTCTGAAAAACATCTTCTACTACTCTCCGGAAAGCACTTATTTTCTCCTAAAAACTGGGCCAAACACTTAGACTTTTTAAAATAAGCACTTTTGAGAAAAAAATAAACACTTTTGACAAAAAGTAAGCTTGGGCAAACAGACTATAAGTCTGCTTAAAATTTCTCACCTTCCATTTTCCAATCAAACAACAATACCTTTTGGTGTGCTTCAACAAAAGCACCATTCCGTCGATCAAGAGTTTCATCAACTTTTAAAAGTTGTGAAAGTGTTGGTTACTTGATTTTTATAGCAAGTTAACTTTATTTATCATAATCTTTTACTTTGTAAATATGTTATAAGACTTTTATTGTGTGTATGAAGAGGGGATGTTTGGACAATTCTGCAAGAAGCATGAGGAAGGATTGTAAAAATAAATCAATAAAATCTTAAGAAAACGACTAATGGTTGGTGCAATCAATATTTTTTTTATCATCTGAATTGCGTAAGACTCCAAATTTAGGTACACATAAATTATGCTTGAGGTAACGAGAAATAGAAGATAGAATGTAGATGTATTGGTGAAATATGAAGGCTCAAGCATCGAAGTTGAAAGCAATGAAGACAGGGCTATCAAAAAAAGAGGCACTGGAGAATGAAAAGTTGTTGGAGGAGAAGAAGGGGTTGGAGACTAATTAAAGTTGAAGGGAAGGAGATTATTTGTGCAAAGAACAAGGAGTTGAAGAAGAGGGTACTGGAGGAGCCAATGCTCGAGCGCAACCAATTTTTAAGGAGGTAATCATACTCTTTCCTGTTATTTATTATTGTTAGAAAGCACAATGACTTAACTTACGTTCCACATTATGAGAGTAAAATTTTCACTAATTATGTGTGTTGTGGTTATGTCATGAAAAAATAATTATTGCAGTTCAAAAGCTTAAAGCACTTAATGATGAGAAATATTTAAGCTGCATTATCTTGCATAATATTCTCATGGAAAGTGAAAAAAAGATGCATCAATATTTATTTTTATACAATATATTGTCAATTTGATAACTTGATTTTGGCCAACATTTGTGCTAATGAAATTGTAATATTTTATGAAACATATTTGCATTTTGGACTGGGCCGATCAAATTTTCTTATAACCAAATAACATATTTCAATTTGGAGAAGGGTTGAGTTCACTTTTTTCTATTGCCAGAGTTTTTCTTTTTTTTTTTTGTGTTATTTTTTGTTGGTGGTGTTGTGTTGCTAATTTTATAACCTATTCATTTCTTTTTTACTTATCACATTTTAATAATTCATTGCTAATTATTAGAAGAATTAATAATTAAGGAATCCTAAAATATATGATAAGAGAAAAATATATATTTTAAAAAATAATAAATCCTAAAATATATGGTAATAAGAAAATATATGGTAAGAGAAGTATTCAGAGAATTAGTAATTAAGGAGTCTTAAACTATATGTTAAGAGAAAAATATATTTTTAAAATGAAGGAGTCCTAAAAATATATGGTAAAAAAAAATATATCTTAAAAATTTTAAGATTTTCTCTCATTGACGTGTATGTATAAAAAACGTTGACCAACAACCTCAATAGAGGAAAAACACTGCGCCCCAAAACTCATGTTTTTAGGTGTCTCAATATAGCTGCCCTCGGCAAAGAATTGCACTGGTTAGTTTCATTTTTCTTTTTTCTTCATATTTTTTTTTCACACCAAATAATCATAGTCCTACCTCACTTTTTATCTTGATCTTACTTACTACTTATATACTTATCTATCTTTTCTGTGTGTTTGTGTGTTATTGAGTGTGTAATTCTGTAAATAATATTATTTATAATTATATATTAGTTATTACACAATTCTCTTATATATCTTTTAAAGTACATAATTGATTGACATGAGACACACGTGCAAAGCACGTACACTAAACTAGTTATATTAAAAGTGTGAAGGACCTTATAATGTGATTTGAACTTTTTGCCCTTCATTAAAAGACTTTGCTTTAGACAAAATTGTCATTTACTATTTTTCTCAAATTATATTTAATTATTTTTATAGTAAAACAGTAAAACTTTTAAATCTAAAATATATCAGAAAGAAATTAAATGCAAAAATAACTACCGTGTAATTTTAATCAACAAAGACTTTAAAACCTATCGTATAATTTTAAATAAGGACTTTGAAACCTAATATGACAATAAATTGGAAGAATGCTAATACTAAAAGTCCTTTTTTTTCTCGCGCGCCCTTTTGGGTAAAGTTTCTTCATAATTAAATTGATTTGTAGTTTTTTTAGGTTTAGTTATTTTATTTAGGTAAGAAATCATAATATTTAACACTTCTAATCAATTAGAATTTTAGCTTATATAAAAAAGAATTTCTGTAATTTCATATAAGTAATATTTTGAATCAAAATTTACAAAAAAATACATTGTTCTTCTCCTTCTACTTTTTCTTCTTATTTTAATTTGATGATTAAGTTATCTTCTTGCATTCATTATCATCATTTTTTTAATTTTTTTTTAAAATTCTTTTAGTTAATAACTATAAAGATTATGTATGAATTATACATAATTAACAATCAACAATGAACTCTTCCTTTTTGATAATTTCTCGTGTTTTTCTTTCAGTTAAAATTTTCTATTCGAAAAATTAGACGAAACAATCATCTTGCCGCCGAATGAAGTAGCCAAAAAAATCTAAGGTTTATCTCCTTGTGAAATCTTGATATATATCTTATGATTGAAGAGACAAACTTGCTTGTGATTTGAGGTAAGTTTTCTAAAATTTTAGTATGTTCTTGATGTTTACAATTTTGATAGTATCTATTATTAAAGAGATAAATTTGCTTGTGATTTGAGTTAAATTTTTTATTATTTTAGTATGTTTTTGGAGTTTGCAATAATAAATTATCATGTATTTTTGATAGACAATTGTTAATTGAGAATTCTTTTTTGTGAAATATTGATAGTGTCGATGATTGAAGAGACAAATTTGCTTGTGATTTGAGGTAAGTTTTCTAAAATTTTAATATATTTTTTATATTTAACAAAATAAATTATCATGTATTTTTGATAGACAATTGCTAATTGAGGAGTTCTCTTTTCTGATTTAGTATGTTCTTGAAGTTTAAAATAATAAATTATCATGTATTTTTGATAGATAATTATTAATTGAGAAGTTTTTTGTGATTTGATTTATAACGACTTATATACAATTAATAATTTAAAATTGACTTATTTATAATTTTGACCAGATTCTTTGAATCATTACATTCCGTCACAAAAAATTGGTTAGTCGTTCTAATTCTATATGAATTCACTTTTAAAATTTAATTATAAATAACTGTTTCAATTGTGAATAAACTATGAGATTTGGCATATCGTCATTATTTTTAATAATATGCTCTAATGCTTGTCTTTTTTTTTCTTTTTGTGTACAAGCTACATCTTTTAAATAGATATAAAATTTATTCTAAGATCAATTGCTACTTTCTAATAATTTTTCGCCGAATGAAGTAACTTAAAAATCAAAGGTTTATCTCTTTTACGTTACTTCTTTTTTATCATATAACGTACATACAATAAATTTATTTTTTATATACATTTATTATTAACTTTCGTGATATACACGCGCAAAGCGCGTACACTTAACTAGTACTATATTAAAAGTGTGAAGAACCTTATAATGTGATTTGAACTTTATGCCCTTCATTAAAAGACTTTGCAATAGACAAAATCGTCTTTTCATTTTTTTCCTTTAATTATTATTATATTATATTTATAATATTAAAAATTAAGGAATCTTAAAATATATGCTAAGAAGAAAATATGTTCAAAATTAAGGAGTCTTAAAATATATGGTAAGAAAAAAACATTTTAAAAATTATGAGTCCTAAAATATATGGTAAAAAGAAAATATATAGTTAAGAATATTAGAAAAATTAATAATTAAATAGTCTTAAAATATATGACAATCAAAATTTACCTTATATAAATATTGTTATTATTTAATATCCTAATACGTATAATCAACTCTTTTAAATTAAATTAATTAAGATCTCTATATATAGACTATTGCCATGCGAACAATCAATTAAATTTCTTTTTTTTTTCCCTTCAATTCTACTTTTCCTTAATTCTGCTTATCATCCATTCAAATTTTATAATCTGCGTTCTGTATTTTTAATTTATCCAATTTTTCATCGTTGAGTTATATTGATTCAACTGATATTTTAGCCCGGTTGATCATTAATAGTTTATTTTAGAAAAAAATATAATTTTGAATTTTGAATTAAAACTTTAATTTTTTTTTCTTATTTGAATTATGTTTTGTTGGTTCTTTTACTTTTTCTTTACATATTTGACGTGTGAAAGTTGTTCAAGATTATTTGAATTGAGTTAATGTTATATCAATTAACTTGACTGATTTTTGATTCTGCACCTGATTTTTTCTTTCTTTTACTTATGCAGGTTTTCGTGCATTCAAAATAATTTCAGGTATTTATTCCAAAACTTTGACTATAAATTAAATTCATCTTCATATATTTGTTGTTACTTCATAATTGTGGTTCTTGTTTTTACTATTTTCCTCAAATATTTAAAAATTAAAATTCATTAAGAGTTGATTATTAAACCTTATCTTATTTGAATTATATACCTAAAATTTTAAAACATGTTTAAAAAGTGAACAAATTTTGACACAAATATATAATGTAGGCTAAAGAATTACTATCAGATCTAACACAATGTTAAGATCCCTTAAATATACCATATTAAGTGTCCAGGTAATTTTTTTATTACCATTTTGTTCAAAGAGTCCGAATTTTAATAAATTGCTCAAAGTTAATGATATTTGTTTAAAACTTAGAAGACATTTCCACTTTGGGCTCCTTTGAGATTTATGAGTTTTATGTTATTGAGATTTTGGTGTCAATATATAAGATCAATTGTTAATTCTTTGTGTTAAATATTGTTGTTTGATGTTTTTTTTATTATTATTATAATTATTTTCGGTCTGATTTTATGTTTTTTCAATTCCCTTGTGATAACTTGGGACAAGATTAAGATGAATAATCTAATGTTAGATTCGTTATTGAAAATTTATTCTAATTACTTTTCTTTTTATATAATTTTTCATGCTCGAAACATCGATGGGATCTACAATTGAAATCATTAGCTGAATAAACTTTATGATGGAAGATCAGAGAGGATATTGTTTGCTCGGCTTTAGATTGACGAGTAATAGAGAGTCTATTTTTATAGCAATTGTTAGAGGTTTGTTTTCAATTTTTCACTTAAATTCATTCTTTTTGTAAAATACATGTAATGACATAAAGCACGAGATATTAATTAACTATACAAAGTTGATCACAATTATAATATTCAATAAGTAAATAATTCTTTAAAATATATAATTTTATGTTAAAATTATACGATTACTAATATATTACCTAAATTTAGGAGTTTAATTAAACAAAGAAATTTCATATATAATCTTATGTTGGATAAACTTGGTGTTTGATTGCATGTAATCAAGATATTTCTTTTATCAAAATTTTACCAAAATATAAAACGGAAAATGGTTAAAAATACCCCTGGACTATCTGAAAAGGTTTAAAAATACCCCTTGTTCATCTATTTGGCTAAAAATACCCCTCAATCCACCTTTTTGGCCCATTTTTACCCTTAAAACTAACATCCCTTTTTTCTATTAATTTTTATTATTACATTATTTATTACGTGGCAACTCTCTATTGGACAAAATTAAAACCCCAACCCACCAAACTTTTCTCTCCTGCCCCGACCCAATTCCAATGCCCCATGACCCAAACCCATTTAAAAAAAATCATTAGCATACAAAATTATACATCTCTCTTTCACCTGAACTTGATCCCACTTTTTTCATCTTATTCAAAGCTTAAAATTCAGGTATTTTGAAGGCTAAAATTCTGGCTCAAACATACTCCAAAGCTGATATACGTTTAGAGAGATCCTGCGAAAATCTGCAACACAATACTGATAATAATGATCCCGAGAGCTCGAAGAGAGACCAAATACATGTGATATCAATGTTCTGATTAATCACTACTAAATACATATGATTCCACTCTTATCTGAGGTAGCCAAAGGTTTACCAAGATCACTCCATGGACAACAACGTATTAGGGATGTGTGTTCTTTCAATTAGCTACCATTTTAGCATTGATATCGACTAAATATGAACAAGTCCATCAACAGAACCAACAGTAACATAACTGCCATCTGCAACGATACAAGATCAGCTCCAATTAGATGCAATTCGATTTGCATTTGCTCCGAAAGTGCCACAAATTTCTACCATCAACAAGACCAAAACAAATACTCTTATTGTAGTAGAAATCAGGACATTTTAGCCGAATTTTTAGCCTTGAAATTGCTGAATTTTAAGCTTTAAAGAAGAAAAAAATGGGATTATGTTCAGGTGAAAGAGAGATGTATAATTTTGTGTGTTGATGAATTTTTTTAAATGAGTTTGGGTCATGGGGGCATTGGAATTGGGTCGGGGCAGAAGGGAAAGTTTGGTGGGTTGGGGTTTTAATTTTGTCCAATAGAGAGGTGCCACATAATAAATAATAATAATAAAAATTAATAGAAAAAAGGGATGTTAGTTTTAAGGGTAAAAATGGGCCAAAAAGGTGGATTGAGGGGTATTTTTAGCCAAATAGATGAACAAGGGGTATTTTTAAACCTTTTCAGATAGTCCAGGGGTATTTTTAGCCTTTTTTCGAATATAAAATAGGACTCTACAAGACGAGTCCAATATCTATCTTCAAATTGTAAGGTCCATCAAGATTTACTTAAGGCTATACTTTCACTGATTAATGTTAATGATCTTACAAAATGAGACGAAACAAGGGTAACTAGGAGTATAGTTTCGTAACCATATACCTCTATATGATATTAATTGAAATACTCAAGGAATTTGAAGAGTATGTCAAACATCTCTCAATTGTACATTATATGAATTTTATTTTATTTGAAAAATATTTGGATGGTCTATTATAGTTAAAGTCCCTAATCAAAAAGTTAATCAATTTTTTTAAAAAAAACTATATACTCTAATATGGATATACGCGCAAAGCGCCTACACTAAACTAGTTCCTCTTAAAATCATAAGAACCTCTCTTCAATTATTTTAAGAGACAAAATAGGTAAAATCCAATTAATATATCTCTAAGATTTATTTTATTTTCAAAAAGTTGGGTGGGTATTTTTCGATAAATACTTACCAATATTGGTTTTAATATCAAAACAATGCAATTTGTTTTAGTTAACAATTTAATAATTTAAAAATATAAATATTAATAATAATTAAGTGATAGTAGAGAAGATTTGCCAAAAAGTCCATTTTAAAAACTCAATTAAGAGAACGTCCGCTCAATTTTTTTGCTTAATTTTTTGGTGTTAGGGTTTAGAAAATAGAGAAAAGGTAGGATCATGTCACGACCCAAGACCAGGCCCTGAACGTAATAGGCACTCAAGACCAATAAAGGCCCGAGAGAACCTCTTAGCATATCATCATGAACATTTCAATAAGCTCTTGCGGAAGAAAGACCAATTAGAGAAATCCATTTAAAACCCAGTAAAAATTCAACCAAGAGTTTGGAGAAAAAATATTTAAGCAACATCTACGTAGGTCTACGAAACCTCTAACATAAGAATAAAAATCTAAGCCACGACATGACCCCCACAATACCATAACACTGAAAAATAATCAAAGTCTAACATAAGGATTAAATTACATTCCGGAATATGGAGGGATCACCACTTGTTGAAGTTGTCTCGAACAATCCTAATGCTGCACATAATCACAAAAAAGTATCTCTGAACTTAGTATGACGATCAGTACGACGAGTACTAGTATGCAACTCAGGGAAAAGAGACAATACATTTTATAAAGCAAATCATATAACTGAAACATGAAACATGAGAAGGGAACGCAAATAGTGATCCAAAATTAAGACATAAGCATTTATGTATTTTAGTTCTAAACTAGGTAGTATCACCGACAACATATACACAACGGGATATGTGGGTTCGATCACCACTCGACCGGTAGAGCCCCAATCCATGTTTGCCACATGAACCAGAATATATTAACATCATATAGGCCATCATATCATCCTCGTAGAGGGAAATCATAAGGTAGTCCTATTAAGGAGCGAACCATCCCTATGTCGGTAAAACATTGGTTCGGGCCTACGATGGTCAGTATCATATAACTGAAACATGGGAAGGGAACAACAATAGTGATCCGAAATTAAGACATAAGCATTTCTATATTTTTGTTCTAAACTAGGTAGTATCACCAACAACATATGCACCACGGGCTATGTGGGTTCGATCACCACCCGATCGACAGAGCTCCAGTCCATGTTTGCCACATGAACCAGGATATATTAACATCATATAGGCCATCATATCATCCTCGTAGAGGGAAATCATAAGGTCATCCAATTGAAGAGCAAACCATCCCTATGTCGGTAAAACATAGGTTCAGGCATTGAGTCACGAGGACCTACACCTTCTCAGTGAATTATCTAATTCTCTTTAAGTCCATATTATTACATTTTCAATAATATTTAACCATTCGTCATAAGTCAAGTCTTTCATAGGGGCAATCATTAATTTTCGTGTCGTCATACCAAGACTTGCAAGCCGAACATATCATGGCATGACATTATCATATAACTTGTTAACTCATTAACCCCATCATTATGAAGATTGATCATAAACACATTTGAAATCCACTAAGAGTTTAAGAGTCACAATAAGCTCAACATTTTTACAAAACTAAGGGATGGGAGTAGTTTCCTCTTTTCACCCAAAATGTTTAGGATATCAAACTCATTTGTAAAAAAAACATGAATTCTTGACCCCAATATATCCCAACTTACAATTTAGCAATACAGAGATTTCATAATTTAAGTGACAATTCTAAATTCAAGTTCAAATGATAAATATAAATAACTCATACAAAAGGGTTCACAAGAGTAAATCTTTCATTTTCTTTCGAAAAACCATTCTTAACCCTAGATCTCAGTTCATATACATATACATGTACGCAGTAAGAAACTAACAACTTATAGCTTTTGTTTGAAAGGGGATTGTTCAACATACCTTAGAGAAGAAGATTGTGGAGGGGAACTCTTCGGATAGAAACCCTAGCATTTGATATCTCAGAGACTTGGAAGGTTGGTGTTTTGAAAGAGAGGAGGAGTTTTAATCACTAGGAACTGATTTAATAAGTCGTAACTGTGATTTTTTAAGTCAGAGAAATGGTTCCCCAAGAGGTGCAAGGACCCCTTAAAATATAAGAAATTTTGCAAAATAAGTCATCTGGACAAGTCCAGACGCGATGCGCCTCCTATCTCGCCTACTGAGGGGCGTGGTGTGGTACCTATAGCGCCAACCCCAAGGCGTGGGGCCTTCCCCCAGCGGCAAGGCCCCATCTTCCAATCTCTCTAAAGTTTCTGTACAAGTGCAACACGTGTCTCAATGTGGGAAACCTCTAGCGTGATGCACAACCCTCTTCACATGCCTAAAACTTTTGTACAAATGATGTAACTCATCCCAATGTTCTCCCCCCCCCCCCCCCCCCCCGACTTAAGGTTCAAACAACTTCATTTTTGAGTCTGAAAGGCATAAGAAACCATAGGAATACTAGAAAACTTGTGGGGTGTTACAATATCCCTCCTTGGGATCATTCATTCTCAAATGATGATTCAGAACTTACCAAATTTCTATAAGCACAACGCGAGGGCTGAAACTTAACATCAAGACTT
Source organism: Jaltomata sinuosa (assembly GCA_003996215.1). NCBI lineage: Eukaryota > Viridiplantae > Streptophyta > Magnoliopsida > Solanales > Solanaceae > Jaltomata > Jaltomata sinuosa. Next base: position 89,131 of record QJPP01004671.1, read on the forward strand.
TTCCTCTAATTCACGTACCCCATGAGAGGTTTCATGGTAACCTCACGCAATGGTTTAAGCACGAGTCAAGAGTTTACTCAAGAATTCAACATAAACATAAACTAAAGCATAAGTTCTAAGGAGCATGACTTTAATCGACATAAGAGAAGAATTTGAGAATGAAGTATAGGTAGAAGTTAGGGTTGATGCCTTTTGAATCACTGTCAAGAGGAGTAAATAATTGAGGATATCTAGCTTTCATATCTTCTTTGTCTTCCCAAGTAGCTTCTTCAAACTTTTGATTTCTCTACAATGCCTTCACTGAAGAAATCTCCTTGGTCCTCAACTTGCGGACCTGATGATCTAAAATCTCTATTGGAACCTCCTCATAAGTCAAAGAATCTTTAACACTAATGCTATTCACAGGTACTATAAGCGAAGGATCGCCCACACATTTCTTGAGCATGGAAACATGTAACACTGGGTGGATAGAGGCTAAGTCTGCATGCAAGCCTAACTCATATGCAACCTGACCGACCCTCCTTAAAATCTGATATGGACCAATGTACGGGGGACTGAGCTTACATTTCCTTCCGAACTGCATAATACCCTTCATAGGAGAAACTTTCAAGAACATCCAATCATTCAGATCGAACTTTACTTCCCTTTGCCTCACATCGAAATACGACTTTTGGCGACTCTGGGCAGTCTTTAATCTCTCCTTAATGACCTTTAACTTCTCCATGGCTTGATAACCATATCTGGACCCAAAAACTTTGCCTCACCAACTTCATACCAACCTATAGGAGACCAACATCTTTGCCCATACAAGGCCTCAAATGGTGCCATCTGAATACTAGAGTGATAATTATTATTATAGGCAAACTTAATAAGAGGAAATTGATCAACCCAACTACCTTTAAAATTGATACCACACGACCTCACCATGCCCTCCAAAATCTGAATTGTACGTTACACCTGAACATCTATTTGAGGATGAAAGATGGTACTAAGATTTACATGAGTACCCAAACCTTTCTGAAAAGATCTCCAAAATGAGAGGTAAACTATGTACCTTTATCGGAAATGATGGACACAGGTGTCCCATGCAATTTGACAATCTACTGAATCTACAACCTCATATAATCCTTTGTGGAAAAAATCATCCTGACAAGCAGAAAGTAAGCTGACATGGTCATACAATCAACAACAACCCAAATAGAGTCATACTGGTTGTGAGTACACGGTAAACCGGTAATAAAATCCATATTTATCATCTCCCACTTCCATACCGAAAGTGCTATGTATTGATCCATACCACCAGGCCTCAGGTGCCCAATCTTAACCTGCTGGGAGTTCGAGCACTTAGCAACAAAGTCAACAACATCTCTTTTCATATTTTTCCACCAATAGATTTCCCTCAAGTCATGATAAATTTTGGTGGTACCTGGATGAATAGTGTACCTGGAGCAATGAGCCTTAACCATAATCCTCTCACGTAGCCTATCAACATTCAAAAAATACAATCTACCTTGGTACCTCAAGATAGCATATCCCCCTATTTCAAAAGTCATGACTTTCTGCTTGAGGACTTCCTCCCTAAGTTGCAAGAGAATGGGGTCACTACTCTACTTCTCCTTAGCTCCTAAGGATGATTCAAACACATTTTGAACAACCACCTTACTATCTCAGGAGTCTAGGAGTTGAACTTCCAAATTAGCAAGCCGATGAATATCCCTTATAATTGCTTTCTTCTCTTCCTCCACGTGCATAAAACTCCCATAAATAGCCTTCTAAGAGCGTCAGCAACCACATTAGCTTTACCTAGATGGTAGCACAAACTCATATCATAATCTTTGAGTAATTCAAGTCACCTCCTTTGCCTGAGATTCAACTCCTTATGTGTAAATACATATTGCAAGCTCTTGTGATTAGTGAAAATGTCTACATGAACACCATAAAGATAATGGTTCCAAATCTTAAGTGCAAACACCACTTCTGCCAACTCAAGATCATAAGTAGGATAATTTTTTTCATGATTATTAAGTTTCCTGGAAGCATAAGCCACAACCTTAACATTTTGCATCAATACACACTTGAGGCCAACCCACGGAGCATTAAAATATACCACAAAACCATCAGTCCCCTCGGGTAGGGTCAACGCTGGAGTAGGAATCTGGTTTTTCAACTCCTGGAAACTATTCTCACAAGCATCGGACTATTAAAACTTTGCTTTCTTCTGAGTCAACTTTGTCAATGGGGCACCAATCCACAAAACACCTTCCACGAACCTCCTATAAAAAATAGCCAAACCCAAAAATCTCCTAATCACTGTCAGAGTCATGGGTCTGGGCCAATTTTTCACAGCCTCAATCTTCTGCAAATCCACTTTAATCTCCTCACTAGGCACGATGTGCCCAAGTAAAGCCACTGAACTTAACCAAAATTCACAATTAGAGATTTAGCGTACAACTCCCGATACTTGAGGGTCTGAAGTACAATCTTGAGGTGATTAGCATGCTCCTCCTTACTCCATGAGTAAATCAGGATATCATCAATAAAAATAACAACAAACAATTCCAAATACTACTTAAACACCCTGTTCATAAGATCCATAAAGGTTGCAGGAGCGTTAGTTAAACCAAAGGACATAACCAAAAATTCAAAATGACTATACCAGGTCCTGAAGGTTGTCTTGGGAATATCAGCTTCCCTAACTTTCAACCAATGATAATCCAAACAAAGATCTATCTTGGAGAAACATTTAGCACCCTGAATTTGGTTAAAAAGATTATCTATTCTGGGGAGAGGTTACTTATTCTTCATGGTAAAGATGTGTCGGTATTTCACAACACTTTTGATGCTTGAAACTTAGAATTTTGGGAGTTTTTAAGTGTATTTTATTGGATATGATGCCCATTTGCTACTTGTGCAGGGAAAATAACTTAGAGCATGAAAAGATAAAAAATCTGTTGATTCTAGCATAAAACTAATGACCCACGGGCCATCGGACCCACCACATCCCATGGGAATTGGCTGTGGAATCATTCAAGTGAAGAAATACAAGGAACAAGTAGCCGATGGATGCCTGCAATGGGTCATAAGACCTGCCATAGGATATCGGGACTGACCGTCAGATAGAGGCAGAGCTTATTGCCTAAGGGACCCTAGCCGAAGGTGGACTCTGATGGACCATGTGGATTGCGATAGCCTATTAGCTTTGACCGTGGGAACAGTACAAAAAGTTTGACACAAAGAGAAGAAATCTCAACGTCCAGCCATGATGGGCTGTGGGAACCATGACGGATCCTGGGATCTGCCTATCAGAAGTGCCACGTCCGGCTTTCCTAGTTCTTGTAGGATTTAATCTTTTTGTCTATAAATACTTTTCCTAGGGTTTATTTTGGTTGTTACTCATTTTATTGGACAACTTCACGTATTGTTGACATTGTTCTTACATACTTTGAGAATTTGATCATTGGTTCTTGGTTATTGAAGTGTTCATGATAATTCAAAATTCCAGATTTCTTTTATTTATCTTGTAAGTTATAATTATGATTTCTTTATATGAATCTAATTATTTTCTTATGAATATGAGTAGCCAAATACACAACTAGGGTTATGAGAACTATGACGGATGAACAAGCTAGGCAAAGTACTTAGTAATTCTAGAATGGTGTTCATGCATGTATTATTTTTCCCTTCGTATTGATTGCTTTTTAATGGTGGCCAATGTTAGAACTTGCCTTATTCTCACTTGCTTGACCAAAGGGGTAACGAATGGGAAAAAGGATTACACAACAGAGATTTGAGGCTATCAACCCTTATCTAATAGCTTGACCTTGTCCGGGAATAGCTAATTTGGGATCAGTGGTAAGGGTTAGTAAAGCAAACACCAGCAGACTGACCAAGTTGCGTGGTGATATTCTTTTATCCTAGTGACTATCTATTTAGTTCAACTTAACTTACCGATCTTTTATGTTAAGAACTAGACTAGATTGCTAGTACAACCCCTTACTGCATTATGAACTCATGGGGAACACTACCTTAGTCACTTCTCGTACTGATTAATGATAATCAAAATTGATACTCTATTACTTGCTAAACTTTTACGTACAATCATTACTTGTTACATAAACCCCCTTGAGAAAATAAGATGGCTAAGAGCGCAAATATGTACAGTTAACCTAGGTCCAACCATATTCCCTGTGGGATCAAACCTAACCTTGGTTAGATTCTATATTTAATCAACGACCATGTTATACTTCTTTTGGAGGTGTAATTTGGGCGTATCAAATTTTGGCGCCGTTGTCGGAAAATACAATTTTGAATTAGATTGATTGTGTTTGTTTGACTTTTAGTCCTTATTTACTGATTTACTTTTTTTGTTGTTTTTGTTTTATTTTTAGGGTACACACTTGTGTATGCCCAACACAAAGTCAAGGCAATCCCTTGATTCTACTTGATCTTGAACTTCAACAAACTTTGAGAAACATGGTCAAAGACGGAGTTGTTGAAATGCCAGAATAGACCATAGCTAGACTATTGGCTAAAGATGAAGAAAGGGTGCGCCAAGTGGTGGCAACCCAGCTAGAAGAACAATAACACATGGCTGTAGCCGAGGAGCAAGCAAGGAAATATGCTGCCTGTTAGGCTGCACTAAATGAACAAGCTAAAAAAGATGAGGTAGCATAATGTGAACCAAGATTAGGCCAAACAGAGAGGGAATATGGGTCACCAGCAGTAACAACCCCGATATATCCCTCATTACGAAGTTGATGATGATGATGTTGATCTTAATGATGTAGGAGCGACGGGTGCCATAGTGCCGCCATCACTACTCATTGGAGCAAAATTTTATATTACTAGTACCATGATTTTGCTGATGGATATGAAGGAATTGTTTGCAGGCAAAGCCACAGATGTTGCAAATTTACACTTGATAAACTTCTTAGGGATTTGCAAAGCTTACAAATTACCTGGAGTATGTCAGGATGCAATTAGACTGCAGCTATTCCCATTCTCTTTGATAGGGGAAGAAACTCTTTGGCTGGCAGAGCTCCCAGATGATTCAATCGCTACATGGAGGGAATTAAAGATGCACTTTTTAGAGAGATTTTTCCCACCATCCAAGATATTGCAGCTTAAGTAGGAAATTTATAACTTTAGGTAGTTGAACATAGAGGCACTATATGAGACTTGGTTAAGGTTCAAAAAGAAGCTGAAGCAAGTGTCAAATTGATGTGAGGTCAAATATCATTTTGAGCATTGATTTTATAAATTATTCTTATGTTGGATATTTTTATTTGTACGATTAAACCAGTGGAAAATTGAAGAAATATAAAGAAGAAATGAATTAAAAAATGAGAAATCTTATAAAGAAATCAAGAAAGCAGCTTAATGAATTAAATATAATATTATATTCATATTCATACATATGCAGAAAAGTTGTAAATTGAAATTGCAAGTCAAGTAATGACTGCCGCGTGGCTGCTTGTGAAGAGCAAAACAGCGAATTAAAGGCGGCAATAATGACACGGTGCCGAGCATCTCCTAATTTAATTGGGTTTTGGTTTCCCAATTTATTTTGGACTCAGTTATTTTATTTGAGGCTTTTTCCTACATCTATAAATAGCCCATAAGAACGATTTGCACATAACGTTTCACCTACGAAGAGCTAGGAGCCGCCGTGAAGGCCAAAGAATATTGGTTTCATCTTTTCCTCTCCTTTATTATTTATTTTTACATTTTTCTTTGGATGATTTACTGTAATTGCTCCATGTCTATATGGAGTTAAACTTCTCGTTCTAGGATTATGGTAGCTTCATGATTGTTGTAGTAAACCCTTGATTTGATCTTAAGATTATCATATTAGTTGTTCTTATATTCTTGCGCTTACTATTTTAATACTTCGCGACCATTAAAATAAACTTATAATCTTGTTGTGACTCGGAAGAAGGATCAATAAGATAGAACGAGAAATATAAGGAGCAAGATCTCTCTTTTGTAATGTAAAGAGTAGATTTGCGGCTAGGATAGGAATATACCTAGATCGCCTTGCTTGATTACAAAATGGGAAGACATATAAATGCATTCGGAATAGAATATCACATTCCCGCTCAATGATGTAGTTGTGAGACTATTTTGGATAGATGATTAGAGGCTCGAAAGATCATAATCATGTCATCAACACCGTAAATCAACAATTAGATAAGCAAACAAGTCAATGGAATTACTTACTCAACATGATTGTTAGCGAATCCATAATTCTAGATCGATTTCATCATATTGATTACGTGAAAATCTGCTCTTTATTTGGTTAATTGTTCATTAGTTATCTTCTTCTTTTTATTTTTAGATTAGTTAATTATAAATTTATCTTTGAATTTTTACACTTGAATAAATAATTAGAACTGGTTTAATTTAGTAAAATAGTTAATCGATAAGTCCCTGTGGGTACGATATCTGGACTCTCAATCCTATATTACTTGTACGACCGCGTACACTTGCGTGTGCGTTAGGACGCAACACAAATCATAGGATACCAAATGACCATTTGCTGGAGATTTTCTACAGATCTTTGAATGCCAACACCAAAGTGGTATCTGACACCATCACTAGTGGAGCATTCATGGAAAATAATGTTGAGGCAGCTGAGATGCTTGATCAAGTCATGATAAGTGGTGAATTTACCACTTATTTATGTCTATTTTCTTACATTTTTTTGTCTTTTATTTATAACATGAGACTATTTATTATGTGAATTTACTATTATTCAGGTTGATTGAGGCATAATGGACTTTTTGACAAAGGACACTAAAAGTGAGCTAAAGAGAGGAATAAGCCTCAGATATCATAAATGTTGCTAAATGATCATAAAAGTGGAAGTCAACTATCGGAAATGCAGTCAAAGACCGCAAAAGCGAAAGTTAGCAGCCCAGTCAAAGTCTACAAATACCGCTCTATTTTGCAAAAGCGGATCTTCGGTCATCGGTGAATGTACCATAAATGTGGTGTTTTTTCTGCAAATACAGGAAATGGGCTTCAGCTATGACCAAATCAGTCTTTTCATATTTTAAAAATCCCAATCCACATAAAACATCTTCCAGCCATTTCGGAAAAGAGGAATTCATATAATTATTGATCCTTGGCAATAGAGAGACCTACTTTTGGCTAGCTTGGAGAGCAAGTTCATCATCCAACTCCATTAGAGTGAAGATTGGAAGCTTTTTCTGTAAAATCTTTAGTTCCTTTCTTCAACTCTTACTTTGTATTGCTAAAACTATAGGTGTATTGGTTGATTCGAGATTTAGATTTTGTGTTAGAGATAAACATTATTTGGGTTTAAATTCTTGTCTTGTGCTTTTATAATTAATAAAATATTTCCTAGTTTATGAATTGGGTCTTTGATTATCTAATTAATTTTGTGCTTGAATTGATTCTAAAGGGAGTGATCAACCCTTGGATTTGCCTCTTTTACTTTGATTTGGCTTGAAAGAGTGAATCGAAGTTGGAGAAAGGTTAATTAGCACTAACTTAAGGTTTAAAACCTCATTTAAGGAATTGAGCTAGAAATAATGATTCTAGTGTTGCCATAATTGAAATATCTTTGTTGTCACTTAGCTAGATTCGAGAGAACTAGTTAAGAGATATTTTCCAATTATCAAGAGATATTGGTGAATAATTGAGATTTCAAGGCATATTTTAATTGCTCCATAATTAATCTAGTAAGTAGTTGATTAATTTATAATGGATCATATAGATTTGAAGTAATTCCACATTCCAAATCTCCCTTGCTATCCTTGCATTGCAAAGGTTAGTCAACCTCTTGTTTGCAATTGCGTTCGTGTTTTCAAACAAAAAAAAAACCCAATCATTTTATTTCTTTTTGCTCCTTGAACTTCAATAAGTTGCTTTAATTCTTTACTTCCTCAATAGCCTTTACATTATTCTCTGTGAATTCAAACCCGATATCCCATTGGGTTATTTATTATTTTGCTTGGTGATTATTACCACCTCCTTCGAAAGAGTGCTTTTGAACGTCATAAAAAATAGCGCCGTTGCCGGAGAACAATTTGGCGTATTGAGTTAGTTTGAAATTTGAGTTTACTTACTTTAGTTCAAATTTGTGAATATTTTTTTTTAGTTAGATTTAATTTTTATTGGTAGTAATTTCATGGCATCTAAATATGTTCGAAAGGCTCATGGGTTTGGTAGTTGACACCATGGCGGATTTGTCTACTCCTCTTGATCGAGTTAGTGAAGAAGAACCTCCAAGCCTAGAAAATGAATATGTGTCACGACCCAACCCATCGTGAGTGGCACCCACCCAACCCCCGGATGAGCGAACCAATAGAGTTCCACCCTTGCCTAGACTAACAGCCTAAAACCAGCAAGCATCAAAGTAAACTAGCAATGAAAATAAGATCAACTACTCAAAACTTATCATAATTAATAATCTGCGGAAATCCCACCTAGGAACTGAAAGTCATCATACCAAACATCAACACCAAATCTAGAGTATGGGGATGTAACCCCAAACAAAATAAGAAATAGTTTTTAAGTCCGAAAAAATGTACTAAAACTTTAATGATAATCCCAAGGTAGCTCGAATTGGCAGCTCACCCTTGAAGATCGGAAATGTCGGTGCTGAATCTGAGGTCTCATCTCAGCCGCTGGAAGATTTCCTGTACTCACCAAAAGAAAGACAAGTGCAGTATCAGTACACCACCACTGTGTACTGGTAGGATCATCAGCCAGTATTCAAGAAAACAGTATATAAAGAGTATGCAAAATCCAGTAACAAGTACGGAAAACATGCAACAAATATCACAGGCATCTCTAGACTATAGGTCTCTACCTAGCTTGTTACCGCATGAATCCATCTCTTACAGTTATATTCCACCAACAAGAAAAACCATAACCACACCTTACCGCCTAGCCCGGACCTACCCTGGAATCCCCTCTAGACAATACTACAAGTAGTGATTTACCGGCCTAAACCAAGACCAACTCAACAATCATACAATAGTTCCCGGCCACTCAAGGACCACCAATCAATAACACTTTTCAATAACAATCCGGTCCACTCACGGAACCAATAGCAAGTATCACATTCAACAAAACAACCCGATCCTCTCACGGAACCAATATTAACCAATGCAATACAATAGTCAATAAAATAGTGCAAGATGCAATAAAGTAAACCCATACCAGGCGTGGTACCCGTGCCAACCATGTGTTATACCCATACCAGTCGTGGTACCCGAGCCAATCAAATGTAAATAACAACAGTCAATAGATGAATGCACACCCCTTGTAAAGCCAACAAGTAAAACCATTCAAACATAGACTGTAAACAGGAACCTAGACATTCCACACAATTCCCCTAAGCAATGTAATGCACACCATTACTTAGACAATGAGTACAATGAATATACACATTCACAGAAATACAAAAGCCATCACCTACCTCAAAATGTTCCAAGCTCTATTCAACCCGAGCTTTTTCGTATTCCGGATTCCTCTCGCATTTTTGGTCTAAAAATAACACATAATACATACAATTAACATACAGGCCTATACATTACCCGGATTATACCAAATCCCCAAACCCAAGGCCACCCATGATCATTCCACCCCTTTTCCCGGGATTTCCACCGTTAATTCTCCTAGTCTTATCATTTTTTTACAGACAAAATAGGAAATTAAACAACCTATGATCATTTTAACGTACTTAAATCAACACCCAAGAACATACATGTTTGGAACCCCCCTTCTTGCCCGGATTCCATCATCCCTAGGTCATTCCAACCTTTCCCCAATTTCCCTCCTAGCAATTCTACCGCATAGGAAACGTATTACAAAGTGTGGGGAACGAAAACCTTACCTTAGGAATAATTTTTGGCGGAGGAATGAAGAAACTCGTCTGAAATTCGCCCAGCCCTTCTCCCAAAACAACTTGTGAAAATCTGATGTTTTGAGAGCTGTTTCTGCATTAAAAACCCAGATTTCTCTAGACTCTACCTCGCTCCAAAACCGGCCGAGGCTAGCCTAGCCCAGAATTTCAAACTCCCAAACTCGGAGTTTTCTAACTCTAAAACTTGGCACGATTGGTCTACCCGTAATGACTGACTCGGTCGTTACAACAGATACTAATTTACCCATCGTTCATCCCTGAACGATCAAACCCAAATTTACGGAAATAAAAGGAAAGAAGTGTAGTACCTGAATCCTCAAACAGTTGAGGGTACTTATCCCGCATGTCGTTCTCGGTTTCCCAAGTGGCTTCCTCAATCGGATGATGCTTCCACTGAACCTTCACCATGTCAATCACCTTTGTCCTCAACCTCCGGACATCCCGAGCAAGAATCACAACTGGTTCCTCCTCATAATGAAGATCCTTATTAAAAAGTACTTCATCCCACTTGATGATATAGTCCCCATCCCCATGGTATCGCTTGAGCATGGATACATGGAATACTGAATGGACGCCCGACAAACTAGGTGCCAGTGCTAACTTGTAAGCCACATGCCCCACAATCTCAGGGACCTCAAACAGACCGATAAACCGAGGGATCAGCTTGCCCTTCTTACCAAACCGCATAACCTCTTTCATTGGTGACACTTTTAGCAATACCTATTCACCAACCTGAAAGTCCATGTCCCAGACCTTACGATCTGCATACTCCTTCTGCCTGCTTTGAGTAGCCAACAACTTGGTCTGTATGCCCCTTACATTTTCCTGCACTACCTTCACTAAGTCTACGCCCAGAGGCTTCACATCACCTTTCTCAAATGACCTAACCGGTGATCTGCAGTTCCTCCCATACAGGGCCTCGAATGGTGCCATATCGATACTGGAGTGGTAGCTGTTGTTGTACGAGAATTTGCACAACGATAGAAACTGGTCCTAATGACCACCGAAGTCTATTACACATGCTCTCAACATGTCCTCCAATACTTGAATCGTCCTCTCCGACTGACCATCAGTCTGAGGATGGAAGGCTGTGCTAAAGGTGAGTTTTGTACCCAACTCTTCATGTAACTTGGCCCAGAACTTAGAAGTAAACTGCGTACCCCTGTCTGAAATGATGGACAATGGTACCCCATGCAGTCTTACAATCTCCTTCACGTAGATCTTGGCCAACTGCTGCGAATTGTAATCTACCCTGACCGGAATGAAATGAGCGGACTTGGTCAACCTGTCAACATTGACCTAAATTGAGTCATACTTCCCCAATGTCTTGGGAAGACCCACTATGAAATCCATGGCTATCCTCTCCCACTTCCACTCTGGAATTGGCATCCTCTGAAGTAGTCCTGCAGGTCTCTGTTGTTCATATTTTACCTGCTTGCAATTCTGACACTTGGACACAAAATCAACTATGTCCCTTTTCATCCTGGGCCACCAGTAATGCTGCCTCAAGTTCCTGTACATTTTGGTTACACCCGGATGGATCGAGTACCGCAAACCATGAGCTTCTGTCAGAATTTTTGGAATCATATCATCAACCCGAGGAACACAAATCCTCTCCCTGAAATGCAATACACCACCAGAGTCTAACATGACATCTTTGGACTCCCCAGATATCACTTTACTTCGCAACTTTCCCAGTTTCGGATCCTGAAACTATTTTGCCTTTATTTCTTCTATGAAGGTGGCCTTGACCTCAATGCTGGCCAACAACCTGCCTTGGTCTGAGATACCCAAGTGCATGAACTTGGCCTGCAGAGCCTGAATTTCCTTAGCTAGCAGTCGTTTGGACACCCCCAAACAAGCTAAGCTACCCATGCTAATAGTTTTCTGGCTCAATGCGTCTGCTACCACATTAGCCTTACCCAGATGGTACTGAATGGTCACATCATAATCTTTCAATAACTCCATCCACCTTCTCTGCCTCAGATTCAAATCCTTCTGAGTGAAAATGTTCTGCAGACTGTGATGATCTGTGAATATTTCACACTTGACACCATAAAGGTAGTGTCTCCAGATTTTCAAAGCAAAAACCATCGCTGCCAACTCTAAATCGTGAGTCGGGTAATTCCTCTCATGCACCTTCAACTTCCTGGATGCATATGATATCACATTCCTATCCTGCATCAACACAGCACCCAAACAAAAATATGAAGCATCACAGTAAACAATAAAGTCTTTACCTTCAATCGACAAGGACAATATAAGAGCCGTGGTCAAAAGTATCTTGATCTTTTGGAAGATCTCCTCGCACTTGTCGGACCATATAAATGGTACCTCCTTCTGTGTCAGCCTGGTCAGGTGAGTAGCAATAGAAGCAAAGTTCTTCACAAACCTCTGGTAGTACCCCGCGAGCCCAACAAAACTTCTCACCTCTGTCACAGAGCTAGGCTGGACCCAACTCTTAACTGCCTCAATTTTCTGGGGATCCACTATCACCCCTTTTCGGACACCACATGCCCCAAAAATACCATAAAAGTCAACCAAAACTCACACTTAGTGAATTTTTCATAAAGCTTTTGGTGCCTCAAGATGTCCAACACAATGCGAAGATGATTAGCATGCTCCTCTCTACTCGTAGAGTAGATCAAAATATCGTCAATAAACATGATAACAAAAGAATCCAAGTAGGACTTAAACACCCCATTCATCAAACTCATGAATGCTGCTGGCCCCTTGGTCAAACCGAATGATATTACTAGAAACTCGTAATGTCCATACCGAGTCTAAAAAGCAGTTTTTGGAATATCCTCAGGCTAATTTTCAACTGATGGTACCCCAACCTCAAGTCAATTTTTGAAAACACTGATACACCCTGAAGCTGGTCAAACAAATCATCTATCTGGGGTAAAGGATACTTATTCTGGATGGTCACCTTGTTCAACTGTCTGTAGTCTATGCATATCCACATACTACTATCCTTCTTTTTCACAAACAAAACCGGAGCCCCCCAAGGTGAAGCACTGGGACGTATAAATCCTTTATCTAGGAGTTCCTGCAACTGAGTCTTAAGTTCCCTTAACTCTGCTGGAGCCATTCTATATGGAGGAATAGAGATGGGACGAGTGCCTGACTCTAAATCAATACAAAAATCTATATCCCTGTCTGGAGGCATACCAGGAAAATCCGCTGGAAACACCTCTACAAATTCGGACACCATTGGAACTGAATCAATAGAAGGGGACTCCACACTATCATCCCGGAGATAAGCCAAGAAGGCTAGACACCCCCTTCCGACTAGCTTTCTATCCTGAATAAACAATATTATCTTAACTGGATAGGCCTGTATATAACTTCCCACTCTAGTCTATCCTTACCTGAAATTTCTAGAGTCACAATTTTAGTGTTACAGTTTAACACAACATGATACGGAGACAACCAGGTCATACCCAAGATAGTATCAAAATCAGCCATATCTAGAATTACTAAATCTACCCAAGTACGTAACCCCAAAATACCACAGAACAGTCATGATACACATGAGTCATAATCACAAACTCTCCAACCAAGGTAGATACATGGATAGGGGAATCAAGGATATTGCAATTCAAATTCAAACCCAATGCAAAACTAACAGACACATAAGAATATGTAGATCCTGGGTCAAATAATACTGAGGCCATTTTATCACAGACAAAAATAGTACCTGTGATCACTGTGTCTGAGGCTTCCACCTCAGTCCTTCCTGGAAAAGAATAACAATGTGCTCGATCATCAATCTGGGCCACTTCCCGGGCTGGCTGTGTTGCACTCCTGCCTGCGCCACTGTTCCCTCAGTCTCCTCGACCTCCCTGGAAATTACCTCACCCACCCTATGGACGACCCCTAGCATTACCACCTCTGCCTGCCGAAACCACTGCTCTAGTCTACTGCTGACCCTGATTACCTGCATGCCTATGTGGACACTCTCTCTTAAAGTGGCCCAACTCACCACAATGGAAGCAACCACGATCCTAAGTAGGCCTGATAGCTGATGTATACGATGCCCCCTGGCCTCTAGGAGCTGAAGACTGAGCTCTCTGATGACCACCTGTAGTAGCTGGCAGGGCTGACTGAATAGGATGGGACGAGTAAGCCTGTTGATGCTGGCCCCTAGAGTATGAACCACCAAAATTTCCCTCATTCCGGGGCTTTTTGGCTAAAGCCTTAGCCTGCCCCGCTTGCCTAACTCCCTCAATCTTCTTCACATAGTCCACCACATCATTAAAACCCTTCCCAGAAGAAGTCATATGCACCGACAGTACCTGCAGTTCACTATTCAGACCCTTGATGAATAATCGGACCCATTCCTCCTCAGAACCCAACATCTGCGTAGCAAAATGAGACAATGCATGAAACTTAGCCTCATAAGCTGAGATCGATATGCCACCCTGCACCAAGTTTAGAAACTCATACTTTTTTCGGTACCTCAAAGTACGGGGAACGTACTTCTCTAGAAATAATGCATGGAACTGCTCCCAAGTCAGTGGAGATAGGATAGATGAACGACACTCAACATGAGACCTCCACCACTACTTGGCATCACCCTACAGCTAAAAAGTGACTAACTCCACCCCATACTGACGTATAATACCTAACTTATACAACCTATCATGGCAGTCTAGGATGAACTCATAGGTATCCTCCTTGTCTGTACCCTGAAACATCGGAGGTTTCAGCTTAAGGAACTTAGTCAGCATCTCATGCTCATTATCTGTCATCACTGGGCCTAGCATTGGCCTGAGGAGATCATTTGTGCCCGAAGCTGCATCTATCCTTGGCGCTGTAGTAACTGCTGGATGAGTATCCAAGGCCTGATTTTCATAAGCTGCGGGTATGGATCCAACACCAACCAACCCACTCAGAATATCCCACGCCTACCTAAAAGCTTCCAGTGTCATAGCGGGAAGGCCTGCACCTCCATCTGGTGCCTCCTCCTCCTGAGTTCCTCCATCCTCTACCACTACTTCTTCTACATCCTCAGCCACATGATCCTGAGGTGGGGTAGGGGTTACCTCACGTGCATCAGCAACAGTTCGAGCTCCACCCCTGGCGGGTGCGGCTCCAGCTCATCCCCTGCCCCTTCCCCTACCTCTGCAGCGAATAGCCGGGCCCGCTGCTGGGACCGCTGGCCTTGCTCCATTATTCCTTGTAGTAACCATCTGCGTATAGAAGAGTTAATGAAGTTAGATACCAATTCGTATCACCAGATACCAATTGGAATTGAGTTATAACACAAAGGAAAAGAAGAAGAGATAGTTTTTTCCTAAAGCCTTGTAGCCTCTCGAAGAAAAGTACGGACGTCTCTGCACCGTTACACAAGACTCTACTAGACCTGTTTGGTACAATGAGATCAACGAAACTAGGCTCTGATACCATCTTTGTCATGACCCAACCCATCGTGAGTGGCACCCACCCAACCCCCGGATGAGCGAACCAATAGAGTTCCACCCTTGCCTAGACTAACAACCTAAAACCATCAAGCATCAAAGTAAACTAGCAATGAAAATAAGATCAACTACTCAAAACTTATCATAATTAATAATCTACGAAAAATCCCACCTAGGAACTGAAAGTCATCGTACCAAACATTAACACCAAATCTAGAGTATGGGATGTAGCCCCAAACAAAATAAGAAATAGTTTTTAAGTCCGAAAAAATGGACTAAAACTCTAATGATAATCCCAAGGTAGCTTGAATCGGCAGCTCACCCTTGAAGATCAGAAACGTCAGTGCTAAATATGAGGTCTCGTCTCAGCCGCTGGAAGATTTTCTGTACTCACCAAAAGAAAGATAAGTGCAGTATCAGTACACCACAACTGTGTACTGGTAGGATCATCAACCAGTATTCAAGAAAACAGTATATAAAGAGTATGCAAAATCCAGTAACAAGTATGGCAAACATGCAACAAATATCACAGGCATCTCTAGACTACAGGTCTCTACCTAGCTTGTTACCGTATGAATCCATCTCTTATAGTTCTATTCCACCAACAAGAAAAACCATAACCGCACCTTACCGCCTATCCCGGACCCACTTTGGAATCCCCTCTAGACAATACTACAAGTTGTGATTTACCCGGCCTAAACCAAGACCAACTCAACAGTCATACAACAGTTCCCGGCCACTCAAGGACCACCAATCAATAGAACTTTTCAATAACAACCCGGTCCACTCACGGAACCAATACCAAGTATCACATTCAGCAAAACAACCCGGTCCTCTCATGGAACTAATATCAACCAATGCAATACAATAGTCAATGAAACAGTGCAAGATGCAATAAAATAAACCCATACCAGGGGTGGTACCCGTGCCAACCAAATGTTATACCCGTATCAGGCATGGTACCCATGCCAACCATGTGTTATACCCGTACCAGGCGTGGTACCCGAGCCAACCGAATATCAACAACAACAGTCAATAGATGAATGCACACCCCTTGTAAAGACAACAAGTAAAACCATTCAAACATAGACTGTAAACAGGAACCTAGACATTCCACATAATTCCCCTAAGCAATGTAATGCACACCATTACTTAGACAACGAGTACAATGAATATACACATTCGCAGAAATACAAAAGCCATCACCTACCTCAAAATGTTCCAAGCTCTATTCAACCTGAGCTTTCCCGTGTTCCGGATTCCTCTCGCATTCTTGGTCTAAAAATAACACATAATATATACAATTAACATACAGGCCTGTACATTACCCGGATTATACCAAATCCCCAAACCCCAGGCCACCCATGATCATTCCACCCTTTTTTCCTAGGCTTTCCACCATTATATCTCCTAGTCTTATCATTTTTTACGAACAAAACAGGAAATTAAACAGCCTATGATCATTTTAACGTACTTAAATCAACACCCAAGAACATACATATTTGGAACCCCTCTTCTTCCCCGGATTCCATCATCCCTAGGTCATTCCAACCTTTCCCCAATTTCCCTCCTAGCAATTCTACCGCATAGGAAATGTATTATAAAGTGTGGGGAACGAAAACCTTACCTTAGGAACTATTGTTGGCGTAGGAATGAAGAAATTCGCCTGAAATTCGCCCATCCCTTCTCCCAAAACAACTTGTAAAAATCTGATGTTTTGAGAGCCGTTTCTGCATTAAAAACTTGTTGGCCCGCTATAACGGACCCCGCTCCGCTATAGAGGTCCCGTTATAGAGGTCATCTGCCGCTATAGCGATCATAAGTGAGTTGAACGCCCCTTGACCGCCCTTTGAGTGCTGCTATAGCAGTAATTTCTACCGCTATAGCGGTGGCTGCTATCGCGCGTGACAGCGCTCGTCATGGGCAGAGAGTCTGTAAATTTGCCAGTTTTGGCCATTTCACAACACACTTGGTTTTCTCGATGCCTGAAAGAACCCCTTCACATCAAACGCGATTTCAGGAGTTCTACTAACCCAAAAGCAATTCCAAAAAGTCCCTCAGACTCCTTTATGTCTTAGCCACATGGAAAACTAGCTCAATCTAAGACACCTAAACCCATTTTTAGCTGGATTTTCCTAGACTCTACCTCGCTCTAAAATCGGTCTAGGCTAGCCTAGCCCAGAATTTCAATCTCCCAAATCCGAAGTTTTCTAACTCTAAAACTTGGCACGATTGGTCTATCCGTAACGACGGACCCGATCGTTACAACATGTCTTGAACATTTGGATTAATCAAATTCACTTTGGGGATGATGATGAAGATTTTTAAAATATAGAATTGCCCGTGAGTGAGTTTGTGCCGGTTGTGCTTGAGCCCCAATATGAGGAAAAACTTGACTTAGATGAAATTATGAGCCAAGAATTGTTGTTAAATCAAGATCACCAACTTGAAGCCTATGGGGAACAACGAGAAAGAATTCTACCAACGTTCGAGAAACTTCTCAAAAGGCATGCCAAGAGAAGTCAAAAAGAGGGATTACTTGAAATTGCTATTCAGAATTTGAATACCGAATTGGATGTTCATATTGAAACATGCATGGTCGTGGATAGTAGTTTTGAGTTGTTTCCCATCGAAAAAGAGCACACATTGAATTATCATGAATTAAAGGTGTTGTGGCAATCAACCATCCCACACATAAATCAAAATACCAAGATCAAAAGAATGATACTAGAGTTGCAAGGAAAAATTCAATGTTTCATTTTGAAAGACTCTAGTTCATAAAGTGAGGATGTCATGAATGAGGAGAATTTGAGAGTGGAGACCCTCAAATCTTACTCCAACCATTTTCAACATTGAGTTTGGTTGAATGGATGAAAGTTGAAGCAATTAAGCTTATGGAGAACTTTGGAAGGGGGAAGGATCGAGGTGTATTCGTTTTGAAGTTTGTTGTTGATAAATGGAAAAATGACCTTCCTTACTTGAAGGCGAAAAAGTGTAAAATGCAATACGAAGGAAATAACCTTCTTATGTTCTTACCTTCACCCCATAGGTGTCAACAGAATTTTGATTCAAAATTGGGGCGGAGATTCAAATCTTCCAAGTGGAGAGATAAATAAAGCTACTTTCATCACACCACGATGTTAAATTGAGTGCTTGATGGGAGGCAACCCATCATTTGAAAAATTTTCCTTTATGTTTTACTTCACTTTTTGGTGCTTTTTGATATGTTTTTAGGTATGCAAAAGGAAGAGAGATGAATCCAACTTTTGGAGGCTTATTAGAGGACGGGCGAAACATTTGCGTTTTGCACCTAGGGATTTGCTACATGCAAGTGCCATCACCTGACCACACCAGTGAGCTGCTTCAGAGCTGGAAAAATTTGAGCTTTGATCAGCTTCAGATCTTATATTTATGGTAATTACCGAATAAGCAATATTTTTTGCTTTTGCCGCTCCTGACCGCATTTCAGATATTGCATTTTGTGGAGAACTACAGAAAAAGCAGAATCACATGTATTAATGTAGAGACACGTTCTCAAAATTGAAACAGAAGGGTCAGGTTGGTTTCTTTTTAACAAAAGAGTCAGTTCTTTTTCTATTTCATTCACTAGCAAGTTCAATACCAAGATTCTCTCATCCTCACAAGAACCCAGGTATGAAAAGCTAAACTCTTTCTATCATTAAGGATTATAAGACCCCGTCTTCCTGTTTCTACTTAATTCCAACTTTTAGGGCTCAAATAGAATTGATAGATGAGTGTGAATCTATGAAATCTTTGTTGTTTGCTAGGTAAGGTTGGTTTTGAGAGTGAGTGTTGTATTAATTCTGAATGTGGGGAAGTCTAAGTACCTATAACATGCTCTATATGGTTGAAATTGTTTTGCTCAAAAGTTGTTCGATGAATTGCCCAAATGAAATTCTTGGTTAAATTCATGAGTTTTTCTTGATTAGATAATGTGTGCATAGAGTATTTCATGATATAGCATGTAAAAATGAGTTGGGTACTTTATTTTGGGTGCGGGTGAAACTATTTTTAAGTAATGGCTGAATGGGGAATCTCAAGGAAGATGATTCTGCTTTTGCAAAGAAGCATCGCTTTTGCAAACCCCGCAATTGCAATGTTTTCTCGCTTTTGTGGAAACCATCTACCCTGCAAAGGTTTGCTTTTGCAAAAGTTTTTGCGCATTTGCGACTATCGCATTTACGGACCCTGATTACAAAAGAGACACCTGAGACTAGAAAATCTGCAGGTCCAAAGCAGTAACTTTGCAAGAGTACCCTGAATAATTGATGTGCTGGCATTTTACGGCATATTTTACTCCTTTGACATAAGAATAGACGTAAGTTTTCAAGCAACCATTATTGACGTAAGTTTTCAAGCAACCATTATTGGTTTTGATAGTTTTTATGTTTAACTTGCAGCAAATTGAACCAAGATAGAAAAGGGTTGAAAAAGTACTAAAAGGAGCTCACTGTTATGTGTGATGACTCCCATGACTAATCTTCAAGGTCATGATGATTCGTCACTCAAGTCACCAAGTTTGAGAGAAAGGAAGAAGGCCACTGGAGAGGGTGATAACTCACCTGACGAGTCATTACCTAGGTGAAAAATCACCAGGAAAACCACCAAGTCAAAGCAGAAATAGCACAGTTCACTGGAACTTGTGATGTCTCATTTGACGAGTCATCACAAACCTGACAAGTCGCCAACCCAAACTGTCATGATGAAGCAGAAATGGTGTAGAGTCAGTGGAACATGTGACACCTGGTGCTAAGTTCAACATCACCAGCACTATGATCCAATTGTTGAACCTGAAAGGGCTATTTAGGGGAGTGACTGGTGATGATCCCAACAAGCACTTGGTGAACTTCATTGGAATCTGCAAGTCTTTTAAGCTGCCAGGAGTGATTCAAAATGCTATCCAACTTAGGTTGTTCCCGTTGTCTTTGTCTGATGAGGCAGCACTATGGTTGATAGAGTTGACTCCTGATTCTATAACAAACTAGAGTGAGTTGAAAGGAGCTTTCCTAGAAAGGTTCTTTCCTCCTTCCAGAATGTTACAGTTGAGGGATGAGACCAGTAACTTTAGGCAGCAACCACATGAAGCTTTACATGAAACCTGGTTGAGGTTTAAAAAGAAGTTGACTCAGTGCCCGAAACATTAGTTGAGAGATGAAGTTTTGATGCAAACGTTCTACAGGTCTCTAAATTTGGGTACCAAACTGGCATATGATAATGCTGCAAGTGGAGCATTCATGGGGCTTACATTTATTGAGGCCACTACTACCTTAGATCGGCTCACCAAGACAAATAGAGCTTGGCATACCAGGGACTCAGAGGTGGCAAATAGTACTTATGTTGTGGGTATGTCAGCTAAGCATCACAGAAAAGAAAAAGAGCAGGATCAATATATGGCTCATTTGAAGACACAGATGTACCTGCTAACCAAGCATTCGTTGGCAGGTGGAATTGAGAAGGTAAAAGTTGTGGGTTCACAGGGTAGAGCAGTTGAGTCTAACAAAGAAACAAATTATTTGTGGGATTTCCAGGCTTATGGCCAAGGAGACCAAGGTCAGAACTATCAGCGAGATAATTATTATGACAAGGCTGGCTATAAAGACCGAGAGCAAGGTAATTGGAAGAACAAGAATGATAGAGGTGGATTGTATGTACCACCTGGGAATCGTGATAAAGCTAACAACAATGCAGGGACTTCCAGCATGGAAGCCATGTTAACTAAAGTGTTATCAAAGGTAGAATCTATTGACTCCGGGGTGAAGGAGATGAAAGGTGAGTTATCATCCATGCGTCAATTGGTTGACTTGTATTCTACTTCTATCAAACAATTACAATAACAGATGGGTCAACTTTTGGTGGCTCAGAATTAACAGAAGAGTGGTACCTTGCCAAGTGACACCATAAAAAACCCAAGAAATGAGGGGAGTTGTATGGCAATCACTACCAGAAGTGGTTGAACGTTACCGGAACCATATCCAGTAATTTGGATTCAGAAAGATAAAATTGCTGATGAATATGAGTAAGTAGATGAAGATAATGAGGTTGATGAGAATGTGGGGGTAACTGCTGAAAAACCCACCTTAGTGGAGGATGCTACCCCGATGCTTAAGGAGAAAAGCAAGGAAGTTGAAAAATTCCAACTCAAATACCTAAGCCTCCTCCTCCTTTCCCACACAGGATGAGAAAGAAGGTGAAAGATGGAAAGTTCCACAAGTTCA